>NVQI01000101.1:0-15612 GCA_002894705.1 Aspergillus sp. ATCC 12892
ATTTATTTATTTGATCTGATTTGCCCTGTCGGCTTTGGCCCGTGGACTAGATTGACCGCGAGGATTTGGTCTTTGGAATCGCTTGCAGTGGGGCTCTGCGCGAGAAACGAACATGCTGCGCCTCCACCACTCCATGGTGACGTGGTACGGTGTATGGATGTATGTACACATCCATGGGGGCCATTCTCATGAGTTGAATTAATTAATTCGATTATTCCGTGGAAAGTGTCGAGGAACTAGCTTCAGCCTTGCAGGCTTTACCCTGGACTTTGAATCACTGACCTCGTGCTACTGCTACATCTGAGAAATGAACAATGAGTGCACAATGATACATGATACTTTTGAAGGAAGACTCGTTCTGAGGCCCTTATCCAGATTGGATGTGGTGTCCGGTGCAGGACAGTTGCATGGCCCGAGCCATTACTGGGAAGGTGTATATATTGGTGTGGATGCATCAATTAAATGTTCCCACCCAGTATGATAAAGAAAGATATTATAGAATCCATCGTCAATTTGAGCCTCTTCAGTACGTACAAGCACCACTCTTCTGCCTAACAACGCCCCACGGGACTTGATCCCATCCTACTCCCAGTCAAATCTCGGGGAACAGTTCGGGCTCTGCACGCCCTGGTACCAGCAAGGCAACCTGGTCCTTGGGGAAAACCTCAAGGTTGCAGATGTGCTGGAAAGACACCAACAACAACAACAATGCAGCCACACGATAGGGATAGATGAACACTGCAACCACTACCAATTACCTGTTCCGGTTATCTCGAAGTATCATTGGTGGCCTGAAAATACATTGCATATTTATTAACCATCTATCTCGTCCTTACTATTAGTCGGAAGGGGAAAATAATTCTATTTTTTTTTCTTTCTTTCCGTATCTGTTTTTACACCTCCCCACTTTCTTGTTCAGTCAGTCTATCTTGTCTGTGAAATATGGCGTCAATATTCACCGTATAAACTTCATCTAGGGCCTGCCGTGGTACAGGGCCATTCGCGTGAGTGAACCGCCACGGAACTTGACCTGATGGTCAGCCTTATGCTATATCCTTTTAATCATGACACGGAGCAATGGATCAGATCAGCCACTTGGTGCGAAGGTCCAATTCAAAACACCCGAGCAAGCCAATCAGCGTGGCGAGCGAGCAAACTGAATGCTGACAGCCCGCACGGGTTTTGGTACCAGTGGGTTTTATGATTACGAGTGGAGTAGTTGGGCAATTCCCCACTTTGACAGATACCCGACCATACAGGAGGTACGGTAGTCTAACTTAAAAAGGGGTTATCCAGCGCGACGTTACATGGTTTTGAAACCGGCAGTCGGGAGCCATTATTAATCTCGAAACTTTTTATGCCATCAAATGTAATCCCTGAAGTGGTGGTGATACTCGCAGTGACTCGATAGTCAACTCGTATCCGGCTAAGCCGTCGACTTGTCCTTGCGTTAGTGTGGACTCGAAACTCTCGATTTTGGCCTGGGATTCGTCAAGGAAGGTTACGCAAGGCGGCTCAAAGGAGGCCAATTAATTCGTCCATCGAGGTCCATGTTACCGGTGAAAGCCGAGTAACATTTCTCGGGAATTGATCGAGTATTTCAAATCGCATTATTTAAACCCCGGGAGAGATTTTGGAGGATTGTCCGACATGAATACGAAAGACACGAAGAATCCCTGTTGCTGAGAGATAAATGGGGTCTTGACGATTCGGGCGATTCTCAACGAGAGGAAAATTGACTATATGATGAGTGACTATGACGGTGCATGCCTTAGCGTGCATCATTAGCATGCGCGTGGCTCTTTATGAAGATTACGGGACATATTCTAGACCTTATTTCTATCGTCGCGGATCCACTAAATCGACACGGAGTACATGCTACATACAATGCTTTATATCAGCCGTTATTTATTTATGTTTTTTAGACAGGGAGAGAATCTCGAAGAAAATTAGAAAAATTACACTTTCCCAACTAAGAATACCCTAAGGACTGAACAGTTCATAAATCAACTTTGTATCAATCTGTAATATATCATCACTAACAATCTGAACCCACCTGAGGAATCTCCTCTAGCCAAGCCTTTTATGATCGACTCTCCATTCGGACAAACCCCGAGCTCTTCAGCTGACTCTCGGGGAGTATCACCAACAAACCGCAGGCAGGTGAGATTTCCAAGGACTCGTTTGCATTACCCAAAGTGAAATAGCGGCTGCCATCTTAATACTCCTTGGCTGCCAACAATTGCGCACGACAGAGACCAAATTAGGATGGATTGGGAAAATGAGATTTCTTACCCGTGTCCGGAAAAACTTTACACCAGCTCGTTCCCGTCCACCTGCTGTACCTATTGGCCATATCCAAGGGTATTGAATGTAGCACATACATCTGTTCTGGGTCTTGCGAAGTTGGAGAGCATCATAATGGTATTCTCACATCTCGGCGAGCAACCGATGATGATCATTTGATTCCAATCCACTTCAACTAATGGAAGCTTGGCCAGGCTGTGGGTGTGATTCACCATCACTCCAGCTCGGGATAATCTCGCAAATGCCGCGCATGAATCATACTGACTTTCTCGTTACGAACTAACCGAATGTTCCTTGACTCAAGTGAGACACTTGCCAGTGTTCGAGGAGCTATCCGATCCCGTCTACAATTTTACGCTAAGTCTTAACGTGGGGCCCACGCCTGAGTTTGATAGCAATCTCTCAACGTACACTATCAGTCTACCGTAATACCGAATGGACCAAGGGGATCACACTGTTTCAAGCAGCCCAAGCGCTTCAATTGGAGACTTCAAAAATATTTCCGGTGCTCAGTTCTATCAATTGACCTCATATCAACGTATCTCAGCCACGTCTCGATCATTCTACATATGCCGTACACTCACCTCACACTTCCTAGGGAAGAGCAAATATTGACGTCTCCTATGGTATATATCACGGAGCCGACAATATCAAATATCATTGCCGAGCACCACCATCGGCTATCTAACCCTACCTGACGTCCTGGACTAAACCACAGTGTTACGCAGTCTGGCGACTGTACATCGTTCATCTTCGGAACAAAACACAATTATCGAATGAATCTACATCTTTCCTGCGTCCTAATAGGCAAGAATTCCCGCAAAGATGTACCTATAATGTTGAGCTGAAGATAAGCGCAAGTGGATGCAGAGTGGTCAACCAGCTATTGAATATCCGCAGCGCTCGGTCAGTGAATACGCAAGACTTTCTTCACGCATGTCTCACCGTTGCAGCGCGCGCCAGAGAACAGCAGGTATACGATGCGGCAGACTTGACCTCAAAATTCAATATTCGATTCTTTTATCAACGTACCTTCAGGATCACTTTGTTGTTGATGTAAATAAGCCTCAGCTAGCAATACGTGCGCAGGTCTGAGACGTTATTCTGTCTGCTCAATTGCCCGGACAGGCACCTTTCAACCTACAAATACCCTCCGGTCTAAAAATACCACCCAAGATTGATAGCTTGCAACCGTGCCGTTATGACTGGACTAGTTTCACTACGTCTGTTGTAGACATCGGCAGCAGATAGTATGTAGAATAGAAGAGCACCCAAAGCTGATGTCCTCTGACTCTGCCTCTCTCACCCCGTGAAGAACCATCATCGTGAAGAGACTGAATCGAACTTCGTTTTCTAAATAAAATACGACACAGACACATAAACATACATACTCCTAGACTATTCCTACATCCAATAATATGAAGGCCAACATGAGATATATTCGAAACAACCAACTAGCAATCTGATATATGGCAGAAGTCTCGTTTAGCCTTTATGTAAGTAAGATAGGTAGAAATGTAGCCAAGTCATACGGCCTTGTCATTGCATGTTTTGCTGGGGAGAATATAGTTCCTTTCCATAGCATTATCAATGTTGATCTCTTTAATAGACGAAAATTGATGTTGGGCTGGATGTACCTTCCCTTCATTTCCCTCTGTATTTCTTATTTGACTAGCACTTTGGTATAGACTATGTAGTAGTGTTTAATGGGTGCATACGAGAGGCGGAAGCGACGAGCAATGCTAGGTGTAGTATAATACCGCATAGAGCCCTGCGTCCGATAGTCTTTCATTGTTTGAATCTACCAGGAGGATAATCAACTACAATCAGTTGGGTTATCAACATTCAAAGTTTTAATTCCATGATTGCTCTGTGTACTGTACTCGAACGTGAATCTGTACGCCAGGAAGACGGAAAAGTCGACCCGAAGACGCCTTGATGCAGACAAAGAAATGAGACATAATCCAGTGAACATAGACAAGACATACATGAATAGTTGACGAAGGAAGGGAATGGGGGAGTTGTGGGATGAGAGGCGAAAGGAAGACACATAAAAAAATGAAAAAGTTCAATTGTTGTTTGAGAGGACCGTGGGCCAAGAGGGAGTGGTAAAAAGGAGAAGAACCACAAAAAGTCAACATGCGCGCTTCCATCACTTCCTCACTAATAATTTCCTTCTAAATATTCCTTTCCCGTCGCCCAAAAGAGTTTTAATAATGATAGCTGTTGTGTCTGTTTATCCCGCCTCAGCGCCGTTGATGCTCATTTGATCAGGGTTGTACCGCCGTCTCCGCATAGGTGCCTTTTTCCTCTTTGCTATCGCTGAGTTCTGCGCTCCTCCTGCAGGAGCGGCGCCCATTTCTGTATCGCCGTCGTTGTCGGCTTCCCTACGAGCTGCCTCATATCGAGCCATCTCATTGAGTTCTTCAACATCCGTGGGCTTCATCCGTAGCCATTTCATACGTGGCCCGGTCCGAGACCGCTCCGAAACCCGGAATCCATAAATCCGTGATTCATAGATCTTGCCCAATCCAAGTCCGGGGCAGAAATTGGCCGTTCGAACCCCGTTGATCTCCACCGGCTGATGAGCAGGGGGGACATCGGGAGAGACCTGGTTATTTACTGTGGATGACCGTGCCGGCGATACAAGAGAGCTATCGAGCCGTGGACCAATGTCCAAGTCAGGGAATGTCATGAAAAATAAGCACCCAAAAGTAGTTCCAAAGAAGGCACCATCAACAGAGTGAAAACGACTGTTTGGGGGCGTATACAGGTCCTGGCAGCTCGGACAAAAGAGCTTCACCGTCTCTTGGCCTGGAGTATCGGATCGACCAACAGGCAGAACCTTACAACCATTGCAGTAGACGCGGGGGCAGACGCCAAAATGCTGCATCTCGTACTTCTCCAGCATCTGCTGTATGCCCGGCCGAGAAGTGATATATCTCTGATGAATTAAACCGTAGAGCAGCTCAGCAGAGCTCTCTATAACGCTCAGATCACTGGCCACCCGCGTATGCCTTCGGTCACCGGCTCGCCGGTACCCGGGGGGCTTCTCATCACCTAATATTTCATCCTCGTCTTCCTCCTCTTCCTCCTCCTCGTCCTCGTCCTCATCCTCCTCTGGTTCCACATCCAAGATCATCTCCAATGCCTCCTTGTACATGGGCACCTGTGACTGCAGTCCCGTCAAATTGAAGTCATCCTCGATGAAATCCTCCGACACCTCGGCAAAGAACTCATGACCCATGAGGGAGCAAAAGGAGGAGATCCATGACTCCGGGGCACCTTCCGAAGACGACATATCGAACGAATCGGACGCAGATGATGAGGGCGTTGATTCAGACAGTTGACTCAGATCCAGCCTGTCTAGGCCGTCGGCCAACGCCGAACCTGTCTCTCTCGACACGTTGCCGAGCTACCGGTAAAAACCGTTCTGGGGTAATCTCGTGAAGAGATAGGGCGCTGACACCTTGCACCAGTTGACACTGCGTCCTGGCCCAAGTCACTTTCGCTCAGGAACCCCCGGGTTCAGGAGATTGGGAGTCTTGTTCAATGACGCCAACTGGAGCACCCTTAAAGACCAAAAACAAGCGAACGAGTCTGTCTGATAGGGTCAAGGGTCATAACAATGTGCGAAACGAGACTTATTGTGCGATGAGACGGCGTTGACGTGATAGCGATAAATTCCCCCCACTAAGGAGTCGACTTCAGATGATCATGGAAATTGGAGACAAAGTTCGGATATTGGCAATTATCGATCCTCGGTGGGCAGAGTGACCAATAAATCCGGGATTCCTTGTCTCTCCTTCCCTTCCTTGATTGTGCAGTGATTGATCGCCGCAGTCGAGGGGTTCTCCGAAATTAGGTTTCGTGGGGCGGTGGGAAAAGATGTTTGCCAGCGGTCCCAGTTGCCGTGGCCGTCGCGAACTAGATGAAAGTGGAGAGATCCCTCAACGTCGAAGGTGTGGTCTCACAAACCGTAGGTCGTCAGTTGGTCATGGCTTCTGGCTTGATTGGGAGTTCAAGAGGATGGGTGGTTGGCAAGAGAACTTAGGTTAACTCTCCAGCCCTCTGATTGACGGCAGCCATGCGGGGTCACGTGTAGGGAATGAGGGCTGGGTCTCGACCGTCCATGAGTACTCGAAGTACTACCTCCTCCTCCTCTTACTACTACTGCTGCTATTATCATTACCACCTGTTAACAGCATTCAGAAAATTTAGTATGATTACTTTATCGACATTGTGTCAAAGCGGTTCCCATGGTGGTCAGGTTTGCCCACAAAGAATACCCAGGTAGAACAGGACGTCTTGCGAAAGAATAATCTCTATATACACACCGCATCGATATACATACAAGCGTATCCCTTAGAACAAGTCCCTGATGGCTCGGGATAATTCACCGTCGTCTCCCAGAATTCCTGAAAGGCCTTCCCCCGTGTTTTGGATTTCTCCATCGGGTCCTACAAACCCGCCCATCCCGTCCTGCGCTGTGCTAGACGCAATGAAGTTGCCAAACCCTCCAACAGCCTCGAACAATGTTGTTAGCTCATGGCTCATCTGGAGCCCATTTAATGGACTATTTCCTAGTTCATTCACCCCATTCATAGGTCCATATACCGATAGATCTTCAATCGGATGGCCAGCCAAACCGGCCATGGCGACAGCCGCGGTAGAATGAGGGTCATTAGAATCTGAGCCAAAGGGACGCACGAGCACACCTAGCCTTTCACCAATTTTTCGAAGGCCTTTAATGGCCTTCCATAATCGTTTAGATACGTAAGATTTCGTGCTAAAGCCATTGACTAGATCGAGTGCCATGTAGAACTCGTCTCGGACCTGCCGGTTGAACTCCGTTGGCGCATGGCAGACGGCGAGAAAGAGGACAGCCAGAGCGGCAACAAGGAAATAGTTGAATGTAATCTGTTGAGTGCGGTAAATGTCGGAAGTTTGATTCAACCGTGTAAGCACTCGAACCGTATCTTTGGCAACATCCACCACAGTTTGGGCATGGCCCTTATCTTCGGAGATGCTAGCTGCTGAGTGAAGGACCGGCCGGTAGATAAGAATGCGAAGCTGGTTCATACGCAAATATAACAGCACACGCAGTCGTCGAAGACCGCGGTTCACTGACTCACCATGCTTCGGTGACTGCACTGGGTAGAACTTCAGGGCTTCTGGAATGTGCTTGTACCACTGGAGAATTTGATAGTCCAGATAGCCGATTTCATCTCGACGTATGTCCGTTGTTCCCTCTGAGCCAAGCCCAGAGTACCAAATTTTTGAGCTAATGCGGTTATAAGAAATCATACACCTTAGGTACGGCAGCGATGCATCCTAAAAGCCTGTTAGCAACATATAACCTTAATGTGTCGGTTGTAAGCATATTCTACCGGTTCTGGTAAGTTCGGATCAATATCTTCATCTTGAATAACAAACGGCAGCCCAGTACCAAGGCTCCAGCGCCTGTCCAAGCTATATATCGCCCAGAAGATCTTGATGATCTCTGGCCATTGATCTTCGTTAGGAAATGACTTCGCTAACGCATCTCGTCGATGCAGCCCTAGTTCAAGGCACATGCGAGCAGATAACCCGATGAGACGGTAGGCCATGGCGTCATCGTCCGTGTGGAAATGGTAGGTTGCCTTATCGTGAGATGTTAGGTATCAAAGGTCTGTGCGATGAATCATGATAACATACCACGATACCGAAGAGCTGAATGGTTCTGATGTCTAATGGCTCCCAAATCTTGGACTCAATAACAGGTTTCACACTGAGATAAAGACGTTGACCAAGCTCGCTCTGGCCACCTCCCTCAACGACCAGCGTTGTAGCAAGGATCATCTTTATAAGGTTTGTATTGTCGTCTTGGAGACCATCTGAGCCGGGTAGCGCTCTTTGTGCAAATCCAGTGCGCGTTGCAGCTTCCATAAAAGTGTAGAGTAAGTTGATTTGTTGTGTCACCTTTTCGATTTCGAAGAGTGGATACATGATCCCAATTTCTTCTTCGTAGATTTGACATAGTCGTATAGCATCCTCACGTTTGATGGCCCATATAGGATCTTTAGTAGGATGGATAGGAGGCGCGAATGGTGCAACATGGGGAGGTGAGCCAGCAGGTGTTGCATGAGCAGTAGTCAGGTCGTCAGTTATCACTTCTTCTGTCGGAGCGATGCCCATGTTTTGAAGGCTAGATCTTGCTACATTGAAATTGAAAGTCGAGCTTGTGGGGCCATGAAACCGGGGGTGTCTCAAACGTGGTTTGGCCAGCGCAGCATGCATAGGAGTAAACACAGGCTGCGATCCATCTCGCGAGAAGTTATCGAAGCTCGGCGATTCAATGGAAGATCTCTGCGAGCGGAGCTCATTTAGGCTACTGAAAAGGCTATTGACCTGGTCTTGCAAAGTCGTAATCTGATCTTTCATAGATCGGAATTCACTATTCACGGTGGACATAGATTAGCCGTGGTAGGCGCAGAATAGAGGGTAGTTCGGCCAACATACTCCGAATCCTTAAAGTTATTGTTGCAGCAATTCGGGGCATATCGACCTATCAAGACATGATTAACCGCATGACACATGGGTGAGGACCGCTGTCCCCTGGGATGAACAAGGTGCGGCTGTTGTTCCGTCTACTAACATTCGAGGTTGAGGTGTCCACAGCGTTGGCACGGTACCTGACCGTTACACTTAATCTTCCGTCGCTTGCATTCATTGCTGGAAGTACAGTACCAAGACTAGTCAGCTCCACTGCCGCAAGATATCACGAGACACCAATAGATATGGCATGTTCTCCAGAGGGGTTAGAATCGGACGATCCAGATCCGGGGTCATACCAGGCGATAGAGATATAACGATTCCGCTTCGTGCGCGTATGAGTTCCGTTGGTCTGTTCCGCTTTCCGCTTCGCACTATCACCCTCCACGGGGGCATCCTGGTCGCCAGATGCCGGTTTCAACGTCGTTGTATCTACCGGAGTGGTCTCCGAAGTCATCTTGACGGTCTCTTAGGGTGCGATGAGCCGGTATGGGAACAAACGATGGCAGCAACCGGTGCGGAGAGATTCCTTTCGACATTCATTCAATTGGGTGCGCGGGGTTTCCGTTTTCCCCAGACCACACCAGCCCTGAATAGGCAAGGATTTGCGGGCCTCGGACAATTCCGTGAGATTTCCTGGTAAAAGTGGTAGAATCGATTTACTTAAGAGATACTAAATAGTGACCGGGATGCTGAATGCTAGCCGAAGTACTCTAGCTCGGTAGTCATTGCTTGCCTGTTATGTATTGTGAAACTAGACCCCAGCCACTGCATCATTATGAGCTGTCAGGACTATTTGAAAAGCTTCCAAGTATAGGTCGGGAACCACTGGTTTGTCCCATACATAACGGGATACATGCAGATGACACCTGACCCAGCGAATTTAGTAGAATATGCTTCGAATTAACCCGCACTTGGATCCCTTCTTCTTTGGTGGGCTCCAAGATTTTGTGACGAAATGGTCTCTTTAGCCAATTTCTGTATGAACTAAACTTCGGAATCCGGAAGACAAATTCCCCGATCGGCTGTCACCCGAGTTAAACTACGATCTTCAGGTACAGAGAGATCTTGAAACATCTCACCAGACGAAACTTACAAACGACGCTCATCTCTCCTGTATGAAGATCCAGCGATGGCTTTTCAACGGTAACCCACGAGCTTGGTACCGCCCTCCATCCGCCGTTGCACGATTCAATAATCCAAACAAGCGACATGCTCAATCTAGCACCCAAAACATTTCCTCCGTCGCAACTACTTGCGGGTATCACCCTTTGAAAATCCTTGACGATGCTAGCATAGAGAATTTTCGCAAGGAACATTTCATCCCCGAGCTTCCCATTGTCCTCCCACGCCGTCACTTCCGGGACCTACCTGCCTTCGGTCGCTGGTTCCAGTCTTCTCCATCCGAACCCAATGCATCTCGATTGAATACCGCATACCTTGAGCAGCACGGCGCAGACGCTCTTGTCCCACTAGAACTTACACAGCCGTCGACAGAACCGGACAATGATGATATCAGTTTCAGACAATTCCATGCACCGCTCAGCCTTTTTCTGGAATGGATGCGCACAGCCGAGGAACAGCCGCAGTCGATTCGACTATATTTAGCACAATGCCAGCTATCCGATTTGCCACAGACGCTTCGTGGGGACTTTGCGACTCCCGAGCTTGTGTCCCAGGCGGGCAATGGCGATGTCTACGACACCAATGTGTGGATCGGCTATCCACCAACATACACCCCACTTCATCGCGATCCCAATCCGAACCTGTTCGTTCAACTTGCTGGACGAAAGGTCGTGCGGTTAATTGGTCCCGACGATGGACAGGTACTGTTCGCATCGGTAAGAAGGCAATTGGGGAGGAGTGGGAATCGCGAAGCTGCTGTGTTTCGAGGATCAGAAATGATGCAGGGACGAGAGAGGACATTGCTGGAGAAGGAGGTTTGGGACGAAGGTTTGGACACGGCCAGCTCGGAACGCAAGTATGTTGGGTACGAAGCGCAGCTAGAGGCTGGTGATGGGATGTTCATTCCTAAAGGCTGGTGGCATAGCATTAAAGGTGTAGGAAATGGTGTCACTGCTTCGGTAAGTTCCCTTCTTTATTGCATGTCATACGTCCTCTGACGCATCATAGGTCAATTGGTGGTTTAGATAAATTCAAAGTAAATAGTTTCTATAAAATACAATCACTTCTACCAACTAGAGAATCACTACACATGTAAACAGGTAGAGAAGTACAAATTGGAGGTAATATCACAAGGCAACATCATACCGCCAACAAGCAAGTTCGCATGATCGTTCTAGAATCCTCCTCCGTCAGTCCCATCGAACTCCCGCACCACCAAATCCACCGACACACCCAATCTATTTATCCACCAAACCCACCTCCAGGAACAGGAAACCCGGCCTAGATAGAAGACATGCACAAATCCATTTTAACGCGCACAACACTACTAAATCTCATCCTAAACCCACTCCTGACAATCCCGACGCGCGCTTCAACCATAATTGCACCTACGGCAATCCTCTCACAAAAACTAGCCCGTACACCGATTGCCTACCCCCAGTGTCCCTCCAATCTCTATCAAGAAAAATCCTACTCCACAATGTCATCGTCCACCGAGCAAACCCAACAACAACATCAACAACCCGAGAATGTCGCTACCGACTCCACCACCGAAAAAAAACCAGAGCAGTACCTCGCTCTTCCCGACTCCAGCAGCGCCGATCAGACACAGCAGCTTGATGTCAGCGGTGATGGGTCGACGGTGAAATTGGATCACTTGGGTCCGTTAGTGGTCAACCAGGATGGGACGTTGTCCCGCATCGCGAACTGGGCGCAGATGACGGAGATTGAGAAGAAGAATACGTTGCGAGTGCTAGGAAAGAGAAACAAGCAACGGATGGAGGCACTGAAGGCTACTCAGGGTGCGCAGGAAGAGGGCAATTAGGCGCAGGGAGCGGTGAGAAGGTCGCTAGTTTTAAAGAGTAGGTGTTATGGACTTATGCTTTTGGTGCCGGGGAAACATTCTCTGATTCATAGATTGATCGCTTATGTATAATAATTCAACACATCTTCGGCTACATATACAGTTGCAGGTTTAATGAGCTTTACGACGAGAGCTGTTCAGATATATCGGTGTTACACCATTCAATTCGTAATGCCGTACAGCTGGAGTTCCTAGACAACAGGCCACCCAAATACAGAGGTGCATGTACACAGCCTTAGCCGAAAATCCAATCGGCAAACCTCGAGAATATATTGCTATGAGGATGCTTAGCCGTGCAAAGAAGCATAGCGGGGTGGGAAATACTTCAGACAGTCTGGATAGCACATACCTCGCAGGCAACGGCACATGATTTCTTTCATACTCCTCAATTTCATCGAGTCCGGTCTTCAGATCAATTTCTTCAGGCTTTCGAATCTGGGTTTTGTGCCAAAGTTTCCACCCAAAGAAAATGATTGGGAATACCCCAATCATGGTGTATGAGAAGAGAAAGGTGGGAACATCCCATTTTCCAGGTAAAAAGACTTCATACCCCCCCACAAACGCCATGACCACCGTACAGACCAGGGCCGCATATGCAACGTAAGGCTGACCGAGACTTTGATACGGGAGAGAACTGCGGGGAACGTTTTGCGTGATAAGCGCCTTCCTGAAGCGGGTATAGGAAAATGTAACGACAGAGAAATTAATCAATTGCGACGCAGTAACCTGATGCGCGATTTAGCCGCTTGCCTCGAGATGGTTTATGGGGTGACCTACCAGGTTGATAAACCAATTGAGCACAACCGATGCGCTGTTGGAGACTTGCAGGAAGGCAAGCAGCGCAATCAGCAGGACAAGCCCCACACAGTAGATGGGAACGCCATTCTTCGTGCATTTCCTGAAGATTCTCGGCGCTTTGTTGTCCAGCGCAAGTCCATACAGGCATCTGCTGGCGCAATAGACGTAGCTGTTTCCTGCACTGAAGGCGGCTCCAAGGACCATGGCATTGACAATATGCGGCAGAACCGGAATACCCAGTCTGTCCATCGCAATGACATAGGGTGATGCAGCCGCGCCAGGTAGGTCCTTTTCGAATGCATTGACCATGGTCGGGTCATTATAAGGGACCAAAATGCCCACGCACAGAGCTCCTAGAACGAAGAATGATGTGAGTCGGTAGAAGACGCCATTGTATGCTTTCGGCAAGACCTTTCGTGGATTCTCCGTTTCTCCAGCGGCCATTGACACATAGTCGGGACCCGCAATGGTAAAACTCGCCTTGATCAAGCAAGCAAGAAACCCTAACCATCGCCCAAGGTCTCCCGTTTTGTAATACTCTGCAAATGAACCAGGCTCTTGCCAATAGCGAAACCCAAATCGGTCCTTTTGGGGATTGCCACCCAACATTGCAACAAATGTGAAAATGATCAGACCTATACTGAGTAAGACTTTCCCCAAAGCAAGCCAAAACTCGGCTTCACCGTAATAGTTTACGGCGAAGACATTCAGGAATCTATTTGATGGGTTAGAATTAAAGTTCCACGGGGCCGCCTTTAATCGCATGAGGAATGACGCACGCATAGAGCACAAGCACAATGACTATGATTGCAACTGTTGGTACCACATCGCTCCAGTAGTGGATGATCATACTACAGGCGGTGATTTCGAATGGCACCTGCACAGCTTCGAAGACAAAGAAATTCCAGCCGGCTGCTACCCCAAAGGCTTCGTCGACATAGCGGCCAGCAAAGTGGATGAAAGGAGAGGAGACTGGAAGGTATACAACCATCTCAGCCAGACCTAGGAGTTCCTGTTTTTCAGTAAATGCTACATAACGGAGGGCATGGAAGAGAGATCGCATTAGGGTAGACCAGCATGGCCGCAACGGGAAGATGGAAATGTGAAAACCGGTGGATTCTATAGACATGGGCACATGGGGACTTTTGGCGCTTATGGAGACCTATCGCCATCCACCGAGATGACTGCATTGGGAGGAAAATGCTGCTGGCGGCAATATCGAAGAAAGGCAAGGATTTCGGAGCTTTGGGGGCTGGGAGTTCGTACAAACAGTTATAGCTAAAATGACGGAGCACCTAAGAAAAGAGATGTATAAGACTCCACGGCCCCAGATATAGAAGTAGCAAATGGGACTTGTATGGGAAAGAATATGGGGTCTGGGCTTTGTTTGTCTCTTCAAAAACGGCGGTGCATGTCACGATGGTTTCAGGATCTGTGGAGCGGCTTTTTATGTTTTTGCTTTATATTCATTGGCGCCACATCTCTTCCATTTGCAAACTGGAATCTCAAACGAGAAGTAATATTCGGTTCTTCGCTGCCCGTATAGACTCACCAATATTTAAGGTTCTTTGAGACACAGTAACCCCAATCGAATGCAAGCCATGACGACAGGTAGAAGAGTACATCAACAGGGTTATGAGGACTAACCATATTGTGAATGCCAGAAATAAACTGGCGGGACCACCATTAAGCAGACTTTGGCCAATCTGGACGTAGAGCGCTGTACCAATTGTGCCTCCGATACCGATCAACTGGATATGACGTGACTTAAGAAATCGATGCGTGCCATCTTTGGTAAGTATGTTGGACCCGGCATCGAGTGACTCTTCACTGCGGTTCATCGCGGGGTTCTTTTCAGGGATATCCATTGAAGCGCCCATCCGCCTCGTCAGCTTGTCCGCCGATAAAGAGGAAAGTTCTCCATAGCGGAGGGAAGTTGCGACAGGCCCCTGGGCACGCTCAGGGTCTGAATTGGAGTTGACCATAGCCAATTACTACTGGCCCTCAGGGTTGACAATGTTTATGTGGGTTGCAGTGTTAAAGATGGGATAGGTTATAAGGAGAACTGAAGAGACAAGAGGGAGACGCAAAAAAACCAGGCGGTTAAAGAAGCAGGCGTGTGTGAGAAATTTTGCAAACTAGCTGAGCCGGGCAAATGATCATGGTATCACCGTAGTATCATACCCGACTTTGTGGGAATGAGAAAGAAAAAAAAAGAAGGAACAAAAAAACCAATAAGATCCAGACGTGCAGTAGTTTACAGTAGTGACTATGAAAGGTTCTCGTGAGCAAATCACCGTTCAGCGAAAATACGGTAGAAGCTCACCTACAGGGGAGTCCCCACAAGAGCGGACAGATGCGCACCATCCGAGGTTAATGGGATTCCCAGGGAGCAAGCGCACACACTCTTTTCTGATCTAAGTGGCTGAATCATTAGCCCTTGCGTCAGTCCCTGGTGAGGTGATCATAATTTCGTGGTCGTCCATCTCTCGAGTAACACACAGAGGATAAAGGAATCCATACAGGGGATCCTTTCCCAGTGTCCCATGGGGGAGGAGGGCCAGTCATGGAAGCGTCTAAAATCAGATTCCAATGTGGAAATTATGTCCCACCGTGACGGACTGACTTAAACCACATTAGGTATGTTGGAATGCAACCCGCGTGGGGCGCATTGCTGGAGGGGCACATCTCAACGTCTCACTCCCTGCTTGTCAGTCAATGTACAATGTACATGCCCGTTTGATCGATTTAGCGGGGGTATTAGCTAGTCTCACTCACAAAGTTACCCCAGAGATGAATCTTCGTCGTTGTTTTGGAAGAAATTCTGAAAGATAAAGGGAATTGATTAGGCTACGCTCTAACAATTAACTAAGAGAAGAGGCTCCACTTGGCTTGCACTTATGGATTCTTCCGGTAGCGTCTTCTAAATCATGGATTCACATGCTACTGTATCGTGAATTTACCTATATCAGTGGCGGCTTCCG
>NVQI01000102.1:0-46735 GCA_002894705.1 Aspergillus sp. ATCC 12892
TTATATAGAAGTCTAAATTCATAGTGTTTTGATCATTTAAATTTTTTATATGGCGGGTGGTGCACAGGGTGCTTACATGCGCAGGGTGCTTACCGATTACATTATAACTGGTTATTATTAACACTCCTAGAGAGTAATATATCTCTATCTTAGATAGTTACCTTAGAAAAACAACTTTATTCAGATAATCACCTACCTTCTACCAGTATAATAATTATACTATCTATATATATATAAATAGAATAGTATAGTTAAGTATTTTAATTATATAATTATAATTAAAATATATATAATTTTTATAAATAAATTATAAATATAAAAGAATTTATAAATAAAGGTTATAGAAATTAATTATTTTTATCAAAAATATTTTACTAATTAAAATTATTTAAAAATATTATAAAGCTTAATTTATAAATTATATAAACTATATTTTTTAGTTATATAAATGTCAATAAATAATATATTATTTATATTTTAAAAATAAATTATATAAAACAAATATAGAATATTACTATTAAAAAAAATTAGATTTTAAACTTTTTAATAGTCTAAATAATAATTATAATAAATAGACAGAATTTTTATCTATTATATCTTTAGTCTAAAATTTAATAAGATAAAAAATAAATTTAAATCTAATATATTTAATAATAAATTAGCTAATCTAGTTAACTAGTATTTTTAAATATTTAATTTTATTAATAAAATATTTAAATAATAATAGTAAACAATAATTAAATTAATATAGTCTATTTTTATTTATATTATTAATAAAAAAAGATTACTCTAATCTTATTAAATTATTTTTTTTTAAAGAGACAATTATTTTATCTAAAGTATTTAAATAATAATAAATTATAAAAAAAATACAATAATTATATTAAGTATAGTTATATAAAAATGTATTAAATTTTTTAAAAAAATATATAATTATAAAAAAATATGAGATATTTAAAATAAAAATTAATATTAATAATAAAATTTATTATTATAAAATATATTAGATAGTAGAAGACTTTTTTAAACTTTTTAAATTAATTTTTTTATAATCTTTTAATTTATTATTAAGACTAGTATTATATATCTATTTTTTATTTATATTATATAATTTACTTATAAATATATATAAATAGATACAAAGCTTAATTTTTTATAAAAAAAAGTTTTTAAATATAAAAATAATATATATTTAATAGTTTATAGATTTTAATAATAAGTTAAATTAGATCTATAAATTAAATCTATTTTCTATAGTTTTAAGTAATTTAAAAATTATAGTATTGTAAACTTTATAATTAATTCTTATTTTATAAAACATAAATAAATATTTATTTATAAATTATTATAGTACTATATTAGTTATATATATAGATAATATTATAATAACTAGCTCTAATATTTATATTAAAAATAAAATTATAATTTAATAGTTTATTTAATATAATAGTTATTAATATAGCTAATTATTATTTTAAAATAAAGATTATATAAAATAGGGAAATTTTTATATTAAAATTAATTTATATAAAACTTTATTTATTTTAATAATAATTAATACTAAGATTATTAAAATTTATATAAAGATTAATCTATAAATTAAATAATATTATTAAATTTTATTTATATTATTAATATATTTAATATTATAAACTAGATTTAAAATATATATATTATAGTTAATTTAACTTCTATATTTTATTTTTAATAATAGAATTTTTTTAAATTTATTAATATTAATAATAATTCTTTTATATATTTTAGTAAAGCTTTTAATTATATTAATATTAATTATATAGAATATTGTAATATATAGAAATTAACTATTAAGTATATTTTTATCATTAATTAATAGTTTAATTTTATAATTATTTATATTTTAATTTATAGTAGATTTATTTATGTAAAAAGCTAAGTATACTACTATATTTATAATAGATAAAAAGATAAAATAGATTATTAATATTTTAAAAGAAATAGATTTTAAATATATAAAATTAATAATTTTATATATAAATTTTATATTAGTTATATAATTTATTTAAAATATATACTGTTATATCCATTTTAAATATATTAAGATTTTAATATATTAGATTTATAAAGCTATTTATAAATCTAATATTAATCTATAATATATATCTATATAAATAAATTTTATAAATCTATTAAGCTATTTATAAAAATATAATTTAAATAATTAGCTAAAAAGATTAAAATTTACTAATAGATTCAAAATAATATAATATTAAAGATATTATTTTTTTAAAAAATTTTTAAGATTTTAATTATATTATTAAAAGACTATATAGTTATTTAGAAATTTTTTATTAGAATAAAAAACTTTTATCTATAATTGTATATTTAGGCCAGTATAAAAAGCCTTTCTTTATCTATAAAATTATTAAGTATTTAAGAATTTTATCTTTAACTAAGGAACTTGTATTCTTTATTTATCTATATTTATTACTCTTCTAAAATAGCTCTATAGTTTAATAATATATAGTTAAAAAGCTCTTAATTTTATTTAATTAATATAATTAATAATACTATTAAATTAATACAGTTAATTTGTTTAATAAAAAATTTTTAAAAAATAATAGTAAATAGTATATATCAGTGGCGGCTTCAAACCATCTATTGTCTTCTGCCAGTATGTAATCAACAGTCTAAAGAAACTTCTAGTCTAAAGAAAAAAAAATAAAGCAATTTATATTATTATTACTAAATATCTATAGAATTAATAAAAAAAGTTAATTATTTAATTTCTCTATTAATCTTATATCTAAAGTTATAGTTTTATTTTCTATATAAGATACTGATAAAAGATAACTATATATTTTAAAATATATTTTATTTACTACTTTCTTTTTTCTTTTTTTTAATCTTTTTATCTATAATAGACTGATGTATATTCTTTATATATAGTATATTACTATTTTTAAAATATTAAATCTTTTACTTAGTCTTTTTATAGCTTTAAAAAGTCTATACAGTTTTAATTTACTTAAAAGTTAAATTTATAATAGTAAATTATTTAGATTAAAGCTTTTATTAATAAAATAAATAGTTAAAATAGTACTTAATATAAGAATTATCTAGTATATTATTATTTAGAAGTTTAAATAGCTTCTTTTAATTTATTTTAATTTACTAAGTGCTTTTTAAAATTATATTCTCTATATTTAAAGATTAAGAATTTAAAGATAGTATAGTCTTTTTATATATAAATAGATTAGATATAGAGATCTTTAATATAGATAATAAAATATTTTAAATAGCTTTAATAATTAAAGATCTATCTAAAGAAAAAATATTATATTCTTTAAAAAAATTATAAATAAAATATAAATTAAAAGTTTTATTATATATAATAATAATATTATATAGAAAATTTACTTTATCTTTTAAAATTCTATATTACTATATAATAAGATTATTTATAGTATAAAAATATATTTTATATATAAAAAAGAATTTTCTATTAAATAGTTAATAGAGATATATTATATAGAATTAGAAATAAAAAAAAGAATCTTATATAATCTTTATAATATTAAAATCTTTTTTAAGATAGATAGCTTTAACAGTCTTATCTAATATAAATCTAAAATTTTAAATATTTTAAATATTTTTTATAATTTGTATAACTTTAAAAAGATAAGAAATTAATTTTTTTTCTTTAGACTATCGACCATCTATTGATAAAAGACAGTGAGTGGTTAGAAGCCGCCACTGATATAAATGATATTTAATTATAACTTAAATTAAGTTTATTTTTTTATTAATAAATATATTTTAAATAATAGAAAATAAAAATATAGAAAATCTTTTTTATAAAAAGCTAGCTAATTAAAAGATAATAATATTAAAACTAATATTAAATATTATATTCTATATTATATATAAATATAGATTAGATTTAATATAATAATAAATAAGATTATTTTTTAAGTTATAATAAAAGTATTTTTTATATTTTTTTTTAAGAATAAAATATAATTGATAAAAAATAGATTTATAATATTAGGACTAGTAATAAGTTTAATAAAAATTTAAAAAAGACTCTAGTAGTATTTAATATAAATAAAATAGATTTTTAATTATTTATATTTAAAAATAGAGACAGTTAGAAATATCTTTTTATTTACAAAAAGATTTAGAATTTTTTAAATATTATAGTTTTTATATATTAAGTAGTAGTTTTCTAGATTTTAAAAAATAGAAAAATTATATATAATCATTAATAAATAAATTATAATATAAAAATATTACTTTTAATTTATAATTAATTTTTTATTTTAATATTATAAAAAAATAGTTTTAGATATTTAATTTTTCTAATATAAAATATTAAAAATTAATAGAAAAATATTTAAAAAGATTAATAAAAATAATAGATAAAAATTAATTAATAGAAATACTTTTATTAATAAAGCTATAAACTTTTTAATAATAGATCTAAAAATAAAAAAAATATTAACTATAGAGATAACTATTAAAATAGTTTTTTTTAAATATAGCTTAAGCTAACTAAGATATATTTTATTATTAAAATTATTATTTTATTCAAATAGATAATTTATAATAGTTTATTTTTTTTTAAATTCTTTTTAATTTTTATTATAAATATTTTTAAATAAATATATTAGTTTTATAAAAAGAAGCTATATAATATTAGAATATAATTTTAATAAGTAGACTAATTAGAGCTAATATATAGATAGACTATAGATTAGATTATATATAGATAAATAGATAAGATATAACTTAGAGAGTTATAATAGAATTAGGATTAGATAGATAGATATATAGTTAGAAATTATATAATAGATAGTTAGAACTAGTAGAATAGTAATCTAGAATTGTACTATAATAATATTATTAATATAATTACTATAATTATTATAAATTTTTATTTTTATATTTAGATTTAAATCTGTAATTTTAAATTTTTTTAAATTTTTTTTAAAAAGTAAATTTTAGTTTATATATTAATTAAAATATAGATTTTAATTTTAGTTTAAATTTTATAAAATATAAACTTATTATTTATATATATATATATGAATTTTTAAATTTTTAAATAGATTTTTTTAAAAAAGAGAGTAGTTATAATAAAATTACTATAATCTAAAATTGATTAAATTAATATTATTTTTAATAAATATATTAATTTATAATAGTTTTTTTTATTTTAATTTATTAAATTAATTTATCTATTTTTTATTTAATATTTTAATAAATTTAGAAATAGTTATTATTTCATTAAATTTATTAATAATTTTTTATAAAATAAATCTAGATTTCTCTAAATATATAGTACTAGTAGATATTCTAATTCTTTTTATATTATTTAATAAATATAATAATAGTAGAGATATATATTAAAAATAATTATTTTTTTAATATTATTTAAAATTTATATTATTTTATCTAATTACTTTTTTATTTAATTTAGTAGAATTTTAAAATATTTCTCTAGTATTATATATTAGTTTTTAATATTATTTAAATATAATAAATTATATTTTGCTATTAGATTTAATTTAATATTTTATTAATATATAGCTTCTTTTCTAAAGTAAATATTTAAATTTCAATTTTCTTAACAATATCTTTACTTGAAATAGTTATATAAAATTAATTAATAAATGAATATATATATTAAATAATACTAAATTTTATTTTTTGTTTACTATATTACTTCTATTGCAAAAAGTAGATAGATTAAAATATAAAAATCTAATATCTATAGAATACTAGTATAGTATATTATTAATATCTATATTTATTATTATTTAAAAAAGGATTTAATAATAATAGAGATTTAATCTTTTAAATATCTAGTAATATTAACTATTAATTTTATTTCTTTTTAAAAGAAAGCTAGTTTTTAACTTTTTAATAAAAAATAAATAAAATAAAGTCTTAATATATTAAACCTATCTATATAACTATAATTTATTTTAAAAAATTAATAATTAATAAATAATATATATAATATTTATATTAAACTCTTATTTTAGTAATAAAATATAATTGGAGAATATTAAACACAATAATAATAATAATAATTAGTAGTACTTTTAGCAGTTTCTGTTAAATAAAATAAATATATTTAAATTACTCTAAGACTAATAAAGGACTAAATATAAATAGAATTCTTAATTTTTAGATAATTTTCAAAGATTTTTAATAAACAAGATATACTACTAATTATTATAAAAAATAGAAGATAGATAGTAATTTTAAATCAAGATATCTTTTTTAATATAATTATTTTAAGATAGAGATGTCAGGGTGCAGCTTTGATAGATAGGCTAATCAGAGCTAAATACATACATAGACTATAGATTAGACTATATATAGATAGATAGACAAGATATAGCTTAGAGAGCTCTAATAGAATTAGAATTAGATAAGTAGATATATAGTTAAAAACTATATAATAGATAGTTAAGACTAATAGAATAGTAATCTAAAATTATATTATAATATTACTTTTTTTATAGTTAAGCTTTATTAAAATTAAATTTTAATTTATAAAGATAATATTAATAAAAATTTATAATAATTTAATAGATATATTTTAGATATTTAATAAACTTTTTAATAGATTAATTATAGTTAATTTATTTAATTATATATTTTAAATATAAATCTTTATAATCTCTATATTTTTAGTAAAAATTAATAATATTTTTAATTAACTATTTTTTAAGACTATTAACTTTAATAGATAGAGATATATTTTAATTTTAATTAAATAAAAAATTATTAATAATAGATTTAAATAGATTAATATAAAAAATAGAGTATATTTATATATTAATAGATAGATCTAAATAGTAAATATATAAACTAATAATTTTAAAAATTTAAAAAAGATTTAAAAACTTTTAATTTAATTTTTTTAAAAGTATAGAGTTCTAATATTTTAAATATTAAATAAAATTTTGTAATTTATAGTATAATAGTATATAGAATATTAGTAATAATTAATTTATTTTTTATAATAAACTTAAATAGAAGTTATTTTAATTTAAATAAATTTTATAATATTTTATATTTTTTTAATAAAGACTTTAATATTTTAAATTATAGATTAATTAATAGATAATAGAGATTTAAATTCTATTTTAAAATAAAAACTATAGTTAGCTAGAAATAAAGATATTTAAATAGTATTAAAATAAAAAAAGTTTAAAGTAAATTTAATAAATAATAATTAATTATTTTAATTATTTTATAGATATATGATATAGATTTATAGATATTATTTTAAAAAGATATTAATAATTTCAATTTAACTATTAATTTTAAAATAAAAAATAGTATATAATAGACTTTTAATTTATAAATAGTAAATTAGATATTTTTAATATTTAGTAATAAATTAAAATCTATAATTAAATATAATAATTTAAAATATATTATATAGTATTTAGATATATTAAATATATAAATATATAGTTTTTTTAATATTAATAGTGAATTATAGTTTATAATATGTTTTATTTTAATTAAATAATTAATAATAACTAATATAGTATTAATTTTTAATTAAATATTAAAACAGAGATAAGATCTATAGATATATTTTATTAAATATATTTAGATATAGCTAATAGATATAAAATCTTTTATTTTTATTTCTTAAAAAGTAATAGCTCTTTAATAGATATAATAATTTTAAATCTAATAGTTTATATAATAGTATATTTTAAATTAATAATATTTATAAAATAAAAGCTTATAGATTTTAAATCTTTTAAAATAGTTATTTATAAATTTATTATAAAAGAGATAAATTAATTCTATTTTTAATTTATTATAATTAGAAATATAAAAATAATTTTTATAAAATAGATATTTTTTTTATTTTTTATATTTAAATAGTATTATTATAGAATTTTTATTATAATTTTTATCTAAAGTTTTTAAAATAGATTATATAGTATTATTTTTTTTATAAACTTTATAAATTAAATTCTAGATAATAAATAATAGAAATAGTTATTTTTATTAATAAATTAGACATAGTAATTTAATTTTATTTAAATAGATATTAATAAAATAGACTTTAGAATTTAAAAATTATTTTTTTTTATAAAATAAAAATTAAAAGTTAAAATTAGATTTTTAACTATAATTTTAAATTTAAATAGAAACTTTTAATAGTTTTAGTAATAATTTATTTATGAATTAAATAGAATTTATAATAGATTGATAAATAAAGTCTATATTTTTAGCTTTTAAAACTATTTAACTTTAATATAATAAATATTTATCTTTCTCTTTAAAAAGATTTACTAATTTTTTAATTAATAAATTTAATTTAATCTTTAGCTTTGTAAAATAATAGATAATTTTAAAATTAAATAAAAATAAAATTTTAAATTAATAAATTTAATAGTAGTTTAGTATCTTAATAAATATAAAGTATTTTAAATTATAATAATTAAATATAATTTTAATAGATAATAAAATATTTTTTAATTTAGAATACTATTTTTTAAAGTAGTTAATAATAATAAATAATTTTTTATTATAGATTTTATAATTATATTTAATAGTAAAGTATTTTTTTTAAAAAAAAATAACTAAATATAGTATATTTTTATTATTACACTAAAATAAAATATTAATAAAAATATAATTAAAAATATTAATTTTTAAAATTATATCTTTAATTTAGTTATATAGCTTTAAAATAGAAATAATAAAAAATATCTTTTTTAAAATATTTATAGTAAATTAATAGATTAGATTTTAATTAAATAAAACATTTTTATAAAATAAATAAATAAATAATATAATAATTTTTAAAGAACTTTTAATAAATTAATAGTAAAAATTTATAAATTCTAGTAAAGTTTATATATTAATAATATAAATTAAAATAGATTATTTAGTAATTATTTTAATCTTTTTAAAGTTTATATAGATATTATTTTAATTAATAATAAAATTTAAAAATTTATACTTAAATATTTTAATATATAGTTTAGTTTTTTATAGTTTTTTTAAAATATATTTAAAAAATTTTTTAGTATATTATTTATATATTTTTAAAAAATTATAAAAACTTTTGTTAATCTAAAAAATATTGTAAATAATTTATATAAATTTAAATAGATTTAAAATATAATTATTTATTTTTATTTTCATTTAATTCAAATATTATTAAAAGTAGAGATAATATTAATCTTAATAAAATACTTTATTTTTTTAAATTATTTAGAGTTTTTTTAATTAATAATAATAAATAGTAGTTTTTTATTATTATTATAGTATTTAGAATTTAGTAGTTAATATAGAAATAGATCTTTTCTAGATTTAGTAATAAATAGAATAAAAAATATAGTAAATAATAAGCTAAAATATATAAATCTTTTTTTTAGATTTTTTAGAAATTATTTATATAGTACTACTATAAGTTTCTTTTATAATATAATATATAGAAAATTAGATAAAAAGATTTTTTTTATTCAATTAATTTAATTTTATAGTTATATAAATAGTATAATAATAGTTTTTTAATTTTTTTAATAAAAAGAATATTAGTAAAGTTATAAAATTTAAAAAAAAAAATTATATAAAGTTTTTAAAATCTGATTTATTTTTTAAAATATTATTAATTTATTTTATAGTAATAGTATATATATAATAGTATTATCTCTAGCTATATATAAAATAAATTTATAAAAAGATTAAATTAATATTATATTTTTTTTAATACTTTAGATTTTATAAATAGATTTTAAAATTAAAATTAAATAAAAATATTATTTAAAATATAAATTTTATTAATTTAAATAGATATATTATAATTCTAATAATAGAAGTTACTATTAAATAATAGTATATAAATAGTAAAATTTATATAAAAATTATATTATTTAAATTAAAATAGATTTAAAATAATAGAATAGTAAATTAACTAAATTACTAGAAATAAAAATTTTTTTAAATAATTCTAAATTTATAGAATTATAATAGTATAGTAAATAATTAAACTATTTTTACTTTTTTATCTATTAAAATAAAAGATTTTAATAGATATTTTTAGAGATTTTAGTTTTAAATCTTATTTTAAAATTTCTTTTTTATTTATTACTCTTTTTAAAATAGCTTTATAATTTAGTAATATATAACTAAAAAGCTTTTAATTTTATTTAATTAATATAATTAATAGAATTATTAAATTAGTATAATTAGTTCTTTTTAATAGAAAGTTTTTAAATAATAGTAGTAAATAAATAAATAATATATATAAATAATATTTAATTATAGTTTAGATTAAATTTATTTTTTTTACTGATAAATATATTTTAAATAATAGAAAGTAAAATATAGAAAATCTTTTTTATAAGAAATTAATAGATTAAAAAATAGTAATATTAAAAATAATACCAAATATTATACTTTATATTATATATAGATATAGATTAAACTAAATATAATAATAAACTAAATAATTTTTTAAATTATAATAAAAGTATTTTCTATAGTTTTTTAAAATAAAATATAGTAAATAAAAAAATTTTAATATTAAAAAAATAAATCTATAGTATTAAAATTAATAGTAGATCTAGTAAAAAATTTAAAAAAGATTCTAGTAATTAGACTGTGGCATAATCTATAATGTTTATAGATATTCATAATCTATATTTGTAAATTATAGATTTGGATATTATTTTATATCTGCAATTTATAGTTTTATAGATTTGAATATAAATTCTATATTTATTAAATATTTATAAATATTTAATAAATATTAAATAATATAAATATATCAAGACTTATAATCTTAAAAAATATATATTATTTTTATATTCTTTTTAGTATTTTTTATATAATAATATTGTTATAATAAAATAATTATAATTTTAGTTTATTTATAGACTATAATTTAATTAATTTTTATTTTTTTAGTAATATATATTATTTATAAATCTAGCTAAAAGCTATCTAATAGTTTTAACTACTTTTAAATTTACTCTAAATACTTTGATATATATTTATTAACTAATATCTCTAAAAAATTATTATTCTCTTTAACAGTTTTATATAGTTATTTTTAAAACTATTTTTTTTATCTATCTATAATAATCAGCACTATTATTATTTAATTTATTATTATTACTTTTAGTCTACTAAGTAGACTTTAGCTTTAACTTTTAATTCTTCTTTTTATTATTATTAATAGACTCTAAGACTTTAAATTATAATAGAAATCTTTAGATTTAATTTAATAAAGTAGCTTTACTTTAAAATAGATATTTTTTAATAATTCTCAGCTTCTTTTATTAAAAATTAAAATTAATAATAAATTAATATAGTATAAGCTTATAGATTATATTTAGCTTTAATTAATTATAATAATAGTAGTAGATATTTTAAGTACTATTAAATAGTTATTTAATATCAATACTACTAATAGAAATAGATAAAATATTTTTTATTATTCTAGCTAGTATAGAGAAGCTCTTTTTATATTTTTTTTAAAAAAATTAAGATTTCTATCTCTTAATTCTATAAGTAAAATATTATATAATTTTATTATTATTGAATTTTATAAACTTCTTTAATAGTTAATTTTAAAAAGTATAGATAGTATTAAAATTATAATTATTATTATTATTAACAGCTACTTTTAAAATCTCTAATAATATAGAGATATTAGAATTATAGATAAATATATTCTTATATTAATTAAACTCTTGATTTAAAATCTTTTAATAATAATAAATATAGTCTATATTATTCTACTAATTAATAGAAATAAAATATTAAAATTTCTTTAATAAAGATAAAATTATTACTAAAGTATAGATATTACTATAAAATTTATAATTAATAGTAGTATAGTATTTAAAAAGCTTTTTCTTTACTATCTAAAGTATCTAAAGTATTCTTTTCTTTTAAATTATATTTTTATTTTTAAGCTTTGTCTCAGCTGTATTAAAATAAAAGAAGAGTTTATTATAAATACTATAGATATTATATATAATAATATCTTTAATTTTTAATAGTATTATAGTAAAATTAAAAAAAAAAACTTAATTAAAAAAAAGAAGATATTTAATTTAATACTATTTTTTTAATTAAATTTAAAATAAAAATATTAATAATTAATATAATATTAATTATAAAATAGCTAGAGCTTTTTAGTATAGTTAAATATTAAAAAGATTAAATTCTATTATATTTAAATATTTTAAATTAAAATTAATATAAACTCTATTTAAAAAGTTATAAATATTTTCTAATACTATAAATTATATTAATAAATACTATAAGCTTTTAAATCTTTAGTACTTTAGTTAATCTAAATATAAATAGATTTTATAAATAGAAAATATATTTTTTTTAATATATCTATAATCTAAATATTATTAGAGATATTTTATTTATTTTAAAAAGAATAGATTGTTTTCTTAGACTATTTTAATTTAATCTTCTTGTTAAGTAACACTGCTTTTAGCTTTTTAAAAAATTTATTTAAACTAAGCTAAATTATATATATAATATAAGAAATCTAGAAAATTAAGAGATTTAATAAATACTATAATTAAAGATAATTCTAAATATTTAATATTAAAATATTATTATTAATTATATTATTAGTAATTACTAATAGTATATAATTTAAAATATTATAATTAGTTAAAATTTAAATTATAGTTTTACTAAGATTTTTACTAGTATAGAAGCTATAGATATATTTAAATTTTAAAAGAATTTTATAGTAATTTTAATTATAATTAATAAAATAATTAGTTATAGCTATAAAAGTCTATTAAAATAGAGAGATCTAGTAATTTAAAACTATTAATAGCTAAGAACTCATTAAAAATCTCTATAGAATCTTTTTTTAATTATTTTAAATTATTATATTAAAATAATATTAAATAGTTTATATAGATAAAATTATAAGTTTAGTAGATAACTATTAAGTAATCTCTATTATATAATAAAATTAAAAATATTTAATAATTTAAAAAAATAAATATATAATTAAAATAAATCTTAGAATAGTATTAGAAAAATAGTTTTAAGAGAATAATATATTTAATATATTTAACTAAATAAATCTTAAGATTAGCTATTTAATTATAAAGAACTAGATTTTTATAATAGTACTATTTAAAGAATTCTAATTAATATACTATTTATTTAATAAGTTAATTAATTTTAAAGTTAGCTTTTTTTAAATATAATTTAGTTTTAAAATATACTATTATAGATAAAAATTTAAAATAGTAATATTTTAAATAATTAATAGTATAAAGATAGATCTTATATATAATCTTTAACTTTTTATTTTTTATTTATAATTTAATTAAAGCTGTTCTAAATATTTAATTTATTTTTTAATTTTTAATAAATTATATTTCTAATATTAGATTATAATCTATATTTAGTTATAAATTATTAACTAATAAACTTTTTATATAAATTATCTATATTATTATTAGTTAAATTAAATAGATATAAAATTTAGTTCTTCTAAAGAGAATAATTAATATAAAAGAAACTAAAAAGTATAATAGTTGAGTAACTTAATAAAATAGATATAATAGATATTTAGATATTAATAAAATTAAAGAAATTGTTAGAATATATTTAATTAAAATTAAGATTAATAAAATCTAAATTAGTAAATAAAAACTATAATTAAAATATTAAAAAATTAATAAATATAGAATTAAAAATATTTAAAGTAGTAAAGATAGAAAAACTTATATTTTAATTAATAAAGATTTTTAAAATAAAATAAATAGTATATAATATTATAGCTTAATTTAACTTATAATAAACTAAATTTTAATAATTGATTAGAATATTTTTTAGTATAAATATTTAAAGAATATTTTAAAAATTCTGTAAATATTCTATAAATATTCTTTTAGATATTTATAGAATATCTATATAGACTATATTACTTTAAAAATTATTTAAATCTATATTTTAAAAACTTCTATTTATAATTTTTTAAGTTTCTACTATTAAAATATATTTAAATTTAATATATAAATAGCTATAAAATATAGTATTATTTTAAGTCTAAAATTAAAGTATTTTATTAAAAAATAAATATTTTATCTTTGATTTTTCTATTAACTATAGAATTTCTAATAATTTATAGTAGTAAAATATATATTTTTAATATAAATTATTTTAAAATTTATTATTTATAGCTATATTTATAACTAAAGTCTAGACTATTAAAATTATAGTATTATATATAATTATTATATAGTAAGATTTTAAATATATATTTATTTTATAATCTTTTATATTATAAAAAGTAAATTAAAGATATTAGTTTTATTAAAATTAAATATTTATTTTTTTTAAATTAAAAAAATATTAGTAAGCTGTATTAATATTAGATAATAGTCTATATTTAGAGAAGTAAGCAAAAGTTATACTAGTATAGACAATTTAAAAATATTTATATATTTATACAGATATATTTAAATATTCTCACTAAAAAATAGTATTAAAGCTATATCTATTATTTACAATTTGCAGATATAATATTAAATCTTATATTTATTGAAGTGGATATGCTGCAGTCTACTAGTAATATTTTATATAGATAAAATAAAATTTTAATTATTTTATTTAAAAGTAAATATAATTAAAAATAACTTTTAATTTATAAAAAAAAGATTTTTTAATTTTTTAATATTATAGTCTTTATATATTAAATAGTAGTTTTTTAGATTTTAAAAAAATAGATAAATTATATATAATTATTAATAGATAGATTATAGTATAAAAATATTATTTTAATATTATAAAAAAAATAACTTTAAATACTTAATCTTTTAGTATAAAATATTAAAAGTTAATAAAAAATACTAAATTCTTTATCTCTTTAATAGAGTTAATATAAATTATTTTAGATATTTTAAATATAGTTAAAATTATTAAAAATTTATTTTAAAATTATTAAAATATTAATATAATTAAACAGTTAATAGATTTTATTATAGAAATAAAATAGAATCTAAATATATAGTATTTTTTTTAAACAGTTAATTATATAGATTATATATACTTATAAAATTAAAAATTAATTTTAATTAATAGTTATTTTTCTTTTAATTTATAAAATAAAATAATAAAGATTCTAATAATTATCTTTAAACTTATTAAGATTAGACAGACATCTAGGAAGACTAATAGAGACAATAGATAGAGAATTAATCAATAGAGACACTTTCACTGAAAAAGTATAGAGATAGCTGCTAAATAGCTCTCTTATATTCTAAAGTAGCTTAGAGATTTTTCTTTTCTTTTTCTTTAAGTAGTTTCTCTTAGTATTTCAGAATTTCATTTCAAGTAGTGAGTTTTTAATATAGATATAAGGCTTCTGTCTACAACGCTTTGTTCCGGAGTTACAGCTTCTGATTCTAATCTTACAGTTTGGCAGTCTTAGATTTAGATACAGTGATATATTTGTATTTTCAGATGTACCAGCTCTATAAAGAGGAGCTATGTAATGTTAGGATGCAGCTTCAACAGGCAGGCTAATCAGAGCTAAATACACAGATAGACTACGGGTTAGTCTATATACAGATAGATAGACAAGACATAGCTCAGAGAGCTATAATAGGATCAGGATCAGACAGGCAGATATACGGTCAGGGGCCACGTGACAGGCGGTCGGGGCTGGCAGAACAGCGATCTAGGATCGCACTGTGACAAGAGATATATTATTCTCTGTGGATACATACAATAACTAGTCGCGTAGAACACTACTAAAGTCATTGCACCACAATATATAGTAATAGTATAATAATCTATAACCACTTTATGCTATCAATCTAATAGAAGGTATAAACTTTCCTATTAACCTGACCTGGCCTGCTGTTTGCTACTCTAATATAGATTTTACTATATTTTTATTGAGTTATTTTCAAATCATATATAATAGGCTTTATTATAAATTTATTAATTTGTCACCATAAATAGTTTTCTTATATTTATAGTTTTTAGTTACTCCTTAAATTATATAAAAGGGCTTTACTATATGTCTTATTATTTAGTTTTACTGTGGGGATATAGTATTTTTAGATACTAGAATTATTATACTTATCAAGTGCATATAGCCGCTTATTGGCTGGTCCCCTTATATTAATAAAAGAACAACTTTACCATCATATACTCGCAGTGCATTCAGCACAACATTAAATATATATTTTGGTGTGGGTTGGTAGAATACACGGATACTAAAGGTGGGGACTGTACTACTAATTAGTAGGATCGGCACAGAGACACCAACCCCGGACCAATGGTAACCCTCTGTAATCGCCTTACAGATCTAGCCCCAGGCGGATTATGGTATCCTCGGCTATCGGCCTGATCATTTCTCAGCCACCAGTCTACAGTCAGTCTCTGTTCGTACATATCTCATATCCCCCGACCCTATCCCAATACGATACTTTGTCGCTATATATAACGCCCCAGCGTTGTCCTGATCCTTAAATCCTTACCTGTACCTGAACATTGCAATAAATGCACTGACCCGGATCGCTGACCATCTATATCATTGCCCTGTGAAGTCGTTATTCTGCCAGTGGCACAGGACAGGCACAGACGCTATTTTCTTTCCTTCCCTCCACCGCGGTTCTATCTTCCATAGCACCCATTTGCTTGCCGCTCCTGACATTATGTCCTTTTCTAATCTCGTCTCCGACCTCGCCTTCAGAGATACTCATGATGACCGAAGTTCTCAGATATCTCATGTACGATCGCAAGCCACTGCACGATCGTATACAAGCACAGCTGCCACAAGCGTCAGCATATCCGGCGACATTTCAAGCCAGCTTCATTCCGGTTACAGCCATCCACTGAGCCGATCATGGCAGGCTGAAAGACAGTTGACTAAGGTCCGCATTCTCTTTTGTATTTACTGAGCTGCTCTAACCCAGAGATAGGAAATGCTTATTTATCCTCTCTTCATCACCGATAATCCCGATGAGGAGACTCCTATCCCGTCTCTCCCTGGACAGTATCGTCGAGGATTAAACCGTCTAGTTCCTTTCATCAAACCACTTGCCCATAAGGGGCTACGCTCAGTCATCCTGTTTGGCGTCCCACTACACCCCTCTGCGAAGGATGCACTGGGTACCGCTGCAGATGACCCATCTGGACCGGTAATTCAAGCTATTCGCCTGCTTAGGTCGCGGTTTCCTCAACTCTATATCGTGACAGATGTGTGCCTTTGCGAGTATACTTCGCATGGCCACTGTGGGATATTGCGAGAAGATGGGACCCTTGACAATACACAGTCTGTGGATCGGATCTCGGATGTTGCTCTGGCTTATGCTGCTGCCGGAGCCCATTGTGTCGCTCCATCTGATATGAATGATGGGCGAGTGCGTGCTATAAAACTGAAGCTTATTGAAGCCGGGATGGCCCACCGTGTCCTACTGATGTCCTACAGCGCCAAATTCAGCGGTTGTTTGTACGGCCCTTTCCGTGATGCAGCGGGGTCCTGCCCATCATTCGGGGATCGCAGATGCTACCAGTTACCACCCGGAGGCCGTGGACTTGCTCGGCGCGCTATACAGAGAGACATAGGCGAAGGGGCAGACATCATAATGGTAAAGCCAGCGAGCAGCTACCTGGACATCATCAGAGACGCAAAAGAACTCGCCAAAGACATTCCCATTGCTGCTTACCAAGTCAGCGGTGAGTATGCTATGATACATGCTGGCGCCAAGGCGGGCGTATTTGACTTGAAATCTATGGCCTTTGAAAGTACTGAAGGGATTATAAGGGCTGGTGCTGGGATTATAGTAAGCTATTTCGTGCCTGATTTTTTAGATTGGCTTTCGACATGATTTAGCTGGATGGAGCGTGATGAAAGCATCCACCAGATAAATACCAGTGACGATCGCGTTTGAATCATGCGTAATGGAATAGAAGTCCTCGGTATCTCGTTGGGGATTCTCTGGGTTTCTTATTTAACGTAATGCCACGCTATGCGTATATATTGCTTAAATGCTTTTACAAAAGATACACCAGCTGATGGTGCCAAGTGACCACTTCTATATAAATACAAGTATACCAATTCCTCCGAAACATGCAGGTGCGAAAAGAGTAGATAAATGAGCGGCAGGATGAATCATCAATTATATATATACTAAGAAGGTGGCCGGAATTGCCACATGAAACCCCGTAGCATGAACCATATGTCCTGAACCGGTCAGAATCCTGGTCCGAGAAGCAGATAGGCGCCAATAAAAAGCCTGCCAAATGAGAAGACGGGCAAAGCAAATGAATGTGAAAGAATAGTTTACAAAAAGCTGACAAGAGTGGTAATTGCATGATCAGAAGATGCAGCTGCGGAAATTGCAGCCCCAGACAATAGTATCAACCACAAATTCAAGCAACTCCATATAAGTGCGGTGCGATGAATGTGTTCTCACATGTAGCTAGGTTTAAGACCCTGAAACCCATAAGCTACGATATCGGATTTGACAACTTCACCCGGTGCCACATAAGCTCCACGTCGAAGGCGAACACCAGGGTAAATTGTGCAGCCAGCGCCGACGTAGCAATCTTCTTCAATCGTCACGGGTCGCCCCTGATAACGGCTTTGAGACCCTTTACGCTCCTGCATATTTGCATGGGCCATTGAACTGAGAATAGTCACCCTGGGACCAATCCACGTGTGGGCACCAATAGTGATAGGACAATCATCCACAAATAAACAACTCTCAGATATCATCACGTCCTCGCCAATATGAACGTTATATCCGTAATGGCACTGGAAGGGCGCTTCAACAACAGCACCTTGCCCGATGGAACCCGTCGGGCGAGGGGAAGTGACACCCGAGGGCGAACCGATTGCTGAAGTAGGCGGTACTAAAATTTCTTTCAAAAGGCGGTTTTGTTCTTTATTGCTTAGTCCAGAAACGGGATTGCAGGCATTGTTGAACCGCCACAGCGCGGCCTTACAGCGCTCTCTCTCTTCCACAAGATGAACATCGAAGGGCCGGTAAAGTTCACCACGTATCATTTTATCTTTTTCTGTCTCTTCACCGGGAATGGTGCGCGCAGACAACTGATGTTCAATGCTCAGGGCCATTCGCGCCTGGGCTTGGGGACTGCTAGTGTCCACATTAGTCGCAAGAGCTGGCCGCTGGTCAATTCCGCCTTGAAAAAGCGAGACCCCTGGTTTCCCATGGGCGGTACCGTGTGACAGCTCCCGAATCGGTGGCACAATCTGATAATCTGTCTTTGAGTGACCATCGCGGGGTAGCTCATGGATGGATGGTACATCTCGGTAATCAGACTTTGCGATATGATCAGTGATATAAGCAGTGTGGCCTGTATTCGGCCAGGACCGTTTGGACCACGATCCACGGCCGGAACCAACGCCTGTTGGGCTTGAATTGTTAAACTGTGTAGTGGTACGGTCGTTATCCTCTACAATAATTGACCGCATCTTTCCTCCCTCGAGTTGTTCAGCTAAGCTTTGTTGTCGATCATGTTGTTGGCTGATGTCATGTACGTATTGACTGCCGACGTCTGCATAGCCCTCCTTTGATTGTAACGGAACTGGTGTTTTCCCACTTGACGGCTTCTGCCATGTACTCCGCGAGGAGTAGCCCTCACAGAGAAAACCACCTCTGATGCAATTATTACCTACATTGAAGTTAGACTACACAGAATTGTTGCCCAACTCAAAAGAGCTATTCAACAAGGAACTTACATGCAGGGTGTTGCTCGTCACATTTTTTCTTTCTTCTTCGGCATGTCATACACCCAGTTTTAGTCCTGTTGCTGAAAACGCGCTTTCTCTTTGGCGCAACTTGTACAGCAGTTTGCGGCCGCTCCTGGGAAAACCCAGCCAACGATGATGAAGACTGCTCATTCTGTGTGGTACCTTCTATTGAGCGACTGACCGTAGTCCAATTCTTATGAGTTACATCATGCCCCTGAGCCTCACGTTGGAGTGCCTCTGCCAATTGAGCATCTGATGCATCAATCTGTTGCGCACGTTGTGCTTGGCTGACCAATTGGGCGTCATACTCATGCCAGGTAGTATTTGCTGAGGTTCGCGAATCCTCACTCCCCTCTGGCCTTGCGTACACCGAGGGGGGCGTGTTCTTGAAATCCTGGTCAGCCTGGGATGTCGTGCTTCCGTTGGATGTACATGGGTGCACATTTTGATTTGTGGTGTCGTCTAGGTGAGAGGCTGGGCTTTTCGGAACTCTGTGAGTGGAATGAGCATCGTCTTCATGTTCACCAGATCCCGACCTCTTTCGTTTGCTTCCGCCAGCAACAGACACAGCACATTGCGAGGGCGATCGTTGTGACCGTCGATCTTCTTGGTCGTTCTTGATATTTCCATTCTCCCGCATTCGTTCCTCATGCCGGTGTGTTGTATCATCGTAACTGCTTCTTCCACAGTGCTCAGAGGGTTCTCGTGAATCTTCGCCCGTTGCTGAGCCAGGGACGGCAGGAACAGATGTCGGTGTCGCAGATATCAAGGAATCCTTCCCATTAACAGCTGTAAATCGAGAGGGACTGTGCTCTGTTCTGGAACCCTCTGATTCGTGGTCGTTAATCATTGAGGCGGAGGTGACGGCAGTCATATTGTAAACAACTGTGATAATAGTGATAGTAGTGGTCCAGCTACAACTGATAGCCGTGACCCCTCGATATAAAGCCTTCAGGTTCCACCACCTGAGTTGGCGCAGTGGAAGGTTATCCCTATTGTTCTCTCGCAAGTCCCTTGTGAGCGCAGCGGTATCTTCAACTAGTGTCACACAGATGCTGCGGCCAATTAAATCTTCGCCAAAGGAGTACTATTCCACCTTGCGCGCCGTCAACTAGAACTAGAACTGGAAGGAGTTGCATCAATCGAGGATGGAGAGGCAATCCTGCGCGCAGGTTCACACTTCGGAAGCAATGGAGGATAAGAGATATAAAGGACCAAATTTAACGGCAAGAATTTTTTTTAGACTCAATGTATTGATTGTCCTGTACGGCTATCCCGAGGCCATGCACCAGGTGAGGTTCAAGATAAGTTCAGTGGGGCTGTTTCGTAGGTATCGTTGAAGTAGGAGATAGCAATCAGCACCGGGACGGGATTAGAAGGCACCAGGTTAGGATCAACCTCAGCGTAAAGGAAAGAAAAGCGCAAAGTGAGATATCGGTATGAATGATAACGCTTGCTTCTGTAGTGGATAGGTTGAGTTGACGGGGAAAGCGTTTAGTGACGAGAATTTATGGGATACAAGAATCTACAACGATGAGCATATACGGTCCATAGGACGAGAGGAAGGGGCGGTAGTAGTAACGACAGTACAAGAAGACGGTAGAGGAGGGAAATGTGGCGGCTGTGGTGATTGATTGCTGGTGTAAGAATGCAAATACACAAGCCTGGATAGAATAATGCATCTACCTCCTCCACTAATAAAGAAAACAGTAAATAAATAAAAAAAGAAGGTGAAACAGGAGAGAAGAAAAGTAAATATTCACGGACGTAGGTAGCAGAGTACTCTGGGATTTACTAAGAGAGGGGAAGAGGCAAAAGCAAGAAAGAAGAGGGGGTTATTAATGACCCCGAATTGGGAGTGGAGGGAACCTAGAAGAAAGGGTAAGCGATAGCTGACAATGGCTGAATGCAGCGAGTAGAGTAGTATCTTTTCCCTTTCCTTTTTTTATTCTCTTTTTTATTCTCTCTCTCTTTTCCCCCCTAAACTAAGAGGAGGGAGGGGTGTATTTACACAGTAAATGAAAAGAAGTAAATCAGAAAGGTATTACCTCAAATGTGAATCAAAGGCTAGCACGGGTAGGGGGATGTTGAGGTGATGAAGAAGCTGACCAGGGGATTCCAAAGTACAGTATTAGTTCATATTCCTACTTGCTTCATGACAATGCGGCTGCCAGCTGGCTGATGAGAAGTTAGTGGCTGGATTGAAGTTACCGCGCGATCAACCATCCCGCGATGGCTACGCAAGGAGAATGATTGGCTATAGCGGCCTTTAGTTAGTCTAACATGGGTCTCATGCTTGCGAGTGATGGTGCTCAGGCGACACGCCACCGACAGATCTCCTGGAGGGCTGGCCCCTGAGGCATGCTTGGATTGTAATGGTTCGCTGCCGCTCTATCCGCGAGGGAAGCGCGGCACGGCGGTCGCAGGGGGATGTAGAGTTTAGTGGATCCAGCCGACTTCCAATGCGGTTTGAATACTACTTTCTGTGGGGGGAGGTATTTCCCGCTTTCATGATCTTGGTCGCTTAAGAGGCCTTCTTCCTCATGATTTTCGCCATTGGCGCCGGACAGCACCGCTGGCGCGGTTACAAACCCGACTGTACCACAACACCAACCCGATTTGGGTAGTACCTTTCATAGCACATACCAGCAGTATACATAGTACCTGATGAGCCATTGTCATGTTTATATCTGCCCCTTCTCCCCCAACAAAAAATATACATATACACGGAGTACACAGTGTATATAAGCGGTGAATCTCATGATAGCAAGAGATGGCAACATGTTTTGTTGTCTATATTATCGCCTTCGTATTCTTTACCTTTTTCAAAGCCCAAAGCTCTTTTAGGATCCAGCTTCTTTTTCTTGTATAGTCAACAACATGTAGGATTAATCTGGTGACAAACTGTATCGTACCTTCATTCATTCTACCTGGCTGGATTTACCTTCTATACAATATCAAGATCACTAGAGCCAACAATAATCATTTGAACGCTCTTAGGTATAAACAGCAAAACTACTTGTACGATGCTGACATGAACGCGCGGCTTTTCCCAGTAGCACATGGTAAGAGGTACCTATTCTCAATCGTAGCCTAGCGTTTCTTGATTCTATATAGGTTATAGATAGTGTGGCGACCTAGGTAGGCTGGATGGGCTCTTAGAGCACTTGGAGTCCCTTGGGTGAAACTCCCTCCGTATTGTAAATCAATTTTAATTTTCATGGGTTATCTTCAGCTATTTCCAAAAGGGAAGCTGACTAATCCTACTTGGGCGTAATCAGTTACTAACGAGTTTAATTACATCGTAGCCGATAGAGTTCCAATAACTTGAGCAACGCGCTGTTCACACCGCCAGTGGGTTGAGTCTACACGGAATTTTTTTGTTTACCCCTTCTTGGGTTACCCATATCCCAAACTCGCGCCTGCATCTCAAGCTGGGCCATACAGCCCCACTTCACCTCTGGCATCTTACCTCTCGTCAAAACAGTAGTAATTTGCTTTGAGGAGCTTACTTCCGGCGAACCCCTCCAAGAGAGAGCCTTAACCCCACCACGCATTCCACCCATTTGCTTTACCCTGTACTTGTCATAGTACCTGCAAATTTTTATATTGAGTTAACTTAAAATCTTCTTACTTGCGCTTGTGTCTGGGACGCGTCGACAAGCTGTGCAAAGGGCCGTATCGCCAGCTTCGTGAACGGAATGTCGGTATCCATACAGGAGTTGGACAATACTGTCCAAGCCTTCTACGAAGGCAAAGGAGACCTGGTGTGTTGACCCAAAGAAATCCTGCGTTCTTCTTTCAATAGCTCCCTATATTTTCCTTTATTCATCTATCTTATGATCCCTGTGCAATGATGCAGAGCACTGATGATGTAATCGCAAACTACAGCAAAAGCAAGCCCAACAGACATTGACAGAAGTGAGTCTAAAAGGAGCCGTTGAAATACACCGCAGAAAAGGGAAAATCTGACCTATCTTGGATTGCCAGTTCAAGCAAAATCCGGATGCCTGGTTAATTGTAGGGAATATTCTCCAGGAGTCATCGTATCCACAGACCAAATGTGCGATATCGACCCTCGAGTATGTTGATTGGAATTGTGCTGATGATTCTAGATCTTGCTCTCCAAGTTCTTGACGATGTAATCATGACTCGATGGAAGGTTCTACCGAGAGAACAATGCCTAGGTAACCCCTTTCTAGGACTTAATATCCGTGTCTGTCTGAGTCTGTCTGACGGTTGCAGGTATCCGAAATTTTATCGTTAACTTTATCATCGAAAACTCTAGCTCGGAAGAAAAGTTAAGGAGCGAGAGAGCGTTCTTGAACAAACTAAATCTGGTTCTTGTTTCCATCTTGAAGCAGGAATGGCCTCACAATTGGCCGACTTTTATCAACGAAATTATCTCGTCCTGCCACACAAGCCTTTCAATTTGTGAGAACAACATGGCAATCCTTCGCTTGCTATCGGAGGAAGTTTTCGACTTTTCTCAAGACCAGATGACCTCCGTAAAAGCAAGGAATTTGAAGACTTCTATGACACAGGAATTCTCGTCCATCTTCCAGTTGTGCTCTGAAGTGCTCAATACCGCAAATCAACCAAGCTTGATTAAAGCTACCCTGGAGACTCTTCTACGCTTCTTGAATTGGATTCCACTGGGATATATCTTTGAAACACCTATCATAAGTACCCTTCTGACACGATTTTTGGACGTTCCCGAATTTCGCAATGTGACCCTCAAGTGTCTGACGGAAATTGGCGGGCTCCAGATCGGCAACCCGTATAACTACGATGAGAGGCTGGTACATATGTTTACAGAGACTTTGACGGTAGTTTCCAAGATAATCCCACTGTCAATGGACTTGAAACAGACATATGCGAAGAGCAACTCGCGAGACCAAGAGTTTGTACTCAACCTCGCTCTGTTCCTTTCCAGTTTCTTCAGCGCCCATCTCAATGTAAGTTTCGGAGAATTTCCGCTCCCAAACGCTGATAGAGCCGCTAATATTTGCCCCCCCTACTTAACCAGCTTATTGAAAAATTACCAAATCGTGACTATCTCACCCATGCGCACTTTTATCTTATTCGCATTAGTCAAATTGACGACAGAGAAGTTTTCAAGATTTGCCTAGAATACTGGACGCGACTCGTACAAGAGCTTTATGAAGAGATGCAGCAGCTCCCAATCACCGATATCAATCCTTTGGTGAGCATGGGTGTCAGTGGCTTATCAAACGGTGGAGCGCCACATCCCAGCACCTTGGCCAATTACCCACTCCGCAAACACAAATATGAAGAAGTTTTATCAAGCCTGCGTACAGTCATGATAGAGAAAATGGTGCGCCCAGAGGAGGTCCTGATCGTCGAGAACGATGAAGGTGAAATCGTCCGCGAGTTTGTCAAAGAGAGTGATACGATCCAGCTCTACAAGACAATCCGGGAGTGCTTAGTCTACCTCACACATCTCGACGTCGTTGATACGGAGAATATAATGATCGAGAAATTGGCTAAACAAGTCGATGGATCTGAATGGTCATGGGCCAACTGTAATACCCTTTGCTGGGCTATTGGGTCAATCTCCGGAGCCATGAACGAAGAAACCGAGAAGCGTTTTCTCGTTACTGTTATTAAAGACCTCTTGGGTCTCACAGAAATGAAGCGTGGAAAAGATAACAAAGCTGTTGTGGCCAGTAACATCATGTACATCGTGGGGCAGTACCCACGCTTTTTGAAGGCTCACTGGAAATTTTTGAAGACAGTTGTCAACAAACTTTTCGAGTTTATGCATGAGACACATGAAGGTCGGTTATTCAATCACTTCACCAGAAGCCTCTATTCTAACTTCCAATAGGTGTTCAGGACATGGCTTGCGACACCTTCATAAAGATCGCCAATAAATGCAGACGTCATTTCGTTGCCCTTCAGCCCGGGGAAAACGAGCCGTTCATTGAGGAAATCGTTCGAAGCATGAGGAAAATTACTTGTGATCTTTCACCGCAGCAGGTCCATACTTTCTACGAAGCATGTGGTTATATGATCTCTGCACAGGGTCAAAAGGGCCTCCAAGACCGCTTGATTGAGAATTTGATGTCTTTGCCTAACTCTGCCTGGGACGCTATCATAGGCCAGGCAAACCAAGATCCCTCGATCCTCCAAGATGGAGAGACGATCAAGATCATTGGCAATATCATGAAAACGAACGTCGCTGCCTGTTCGTCAATCGGCACCTACTTTTACTCTCAACTAGGACGCATTTACCATGACATGCTAAACATGTTTCGAGCTTCTAGCCAGCTTATTAGCGATGCTGTTGTGCGGGATGGTAATAAGCACGACACTGCTCTCATTTATTGTCGGAGATATCGCTAATTATTTGCTTGCAGGAGAAATTGCCACAAAAACACCGAAAGTCCGAGGCCTTAGAACGATCAAAAAGGAAATTCTCAAACTCATTGACACTTACGTCCAGAAAGCGGACGATTTAGAAATGGTCAATGCGAATATGGTTCCGCCTCTGCTCGAGGCTGTGTTGGTGGACTATAATCGTAACGTTCCCGATGCACGCGAAGCGGAGGTTCTGAATGTCATGACAACTATCATCCATAAGCTACATGTATGTTTGGCTCTGGTGTGCTCTCTATGCCCTTGTGGGTAACTTTAGGTGCAACAACAAACTGACATGTTTCCAGAATTTGATGGAAGACAAGGTTCCGCTTATCATGGAAAGTGTGTTCGAATGCACTTTAGAAATGATCAACAAAGACTTTCATGAATATCCGGAGCACCGGGTCCAATTTTTCAAGCTTCTCCAAGCAATTAATCTATATTGCTTCCCAGCCCTACTTAAACTTGACGCTACGCAATTCAAGTTCGTAATCGACTCTTGCATGTGGGCCAGTAAACACGACAATCGCGAGGTCGAGAACACGGGTCTCACGATGTGCCTCGAGCTCATGAACAATATGGCCGAAACAGATACTCAAACTTCTAATATCTTCTTCCGCCAATTCTACATTCCCATCCTGCAAGATGTTTTCTTCGTGCTCACCGATAGCGACCATAAAGCTGGTATGTATATACAATCTGAATCCAGAGGTGAGGTATTACTGACTACGTCACAGGATTCAAGTCCCAGGCGATGCTCTTGTCGCGTATGTTCTACTTCGTTGAAGCTGGAAAGGTGCAAGATCCCATTTACGCCCCGGAACAAGCACCAATAGGGACTTCGAACAAGGACTTCCTTCAGGAATATGTTGCAAACCTTCTGCAAAACGCCTTCAAGAATCTACAAGAGTATGCTCCATATCACTAGCTTTACGAATTAAACTTAGATGTGCTGACTTTGCAACAGAATTCAGATCAAGCAATTTGTCTTCGGGCTGTTTGCATTTAACGATGATTTCAATAAGTTCAAGACTCATTTGCGGGACTTTTTGATCTCGCTGAAGGAATTCGCTGGGGATAATGCAGAGCTTTACGCAGAAGAGAGAGAGCAGGCACTGCGAGATGCCAAAGCTGCAGAACGGGATCGTGCAATGAAAGTTGGGGGCCTTCTGAAACCGTCAGAAATGGACCAAGAGGATGAACTATGACTAGACAGGGAATTGCGTTGTGAGGTTGCCCCGTTTCTATCCAGCGGCACCACAGAGCACCCGAAAAAGCCGATGGCTATGTTAGGAGAAGACCGGCTGGACGGCTGGGCTTGTTACGGGCTTTGAACAAGGTCAAGATCCGGCGTTTTCGCCAGATCTGATGCGTTTTATATTATCTTCCCCCCCCCCTCCCTCCCCCACCATTTTTTCTTCATATCTTGGCCATAGGTGATAACCTACCCCGTATTCTTTTCATCACTCCTGTTCTAGTGTCTGACTCTTATATGCAATCAATCTTGGATCTCTAGCCGGTTAGTTGCAGCTCACTTATCGAGCCGCTTTTATGGTGAGTGATTGTCTATGCCATTGCGACTAAAATGCCCTTTCAAACTGTTTGTAAACTCTTTCGCTCCATGTTTTCCTCCAGCGGGTCTTTATGGAAGTAGATTTAGCTGCGCCTCACAAATTTCAAGGGTTATATGCGATGTATCAACCCCTAAGACTCCTTTATTTTTGTTGCTCGTGACAATGTTCAATCTGGAATAAATGAACGAAATGTAGGCGGTGAGCCGCCAATCAAAGACGTCTTAACGGTGCTAGTATTTAAATAAGTTTAGCCTAGCGTTGCAGAGTGCCCTAGACTCAGAGCCATATCAGTCTGCAGTGGCTTAGACTCTTATCGATCGGAGTTCTTCTTGAAACAATTGTCCTACGCATAGATATTCTTTTCTACCATATGAGTCTTGCCCACGATGTCTAGATCTCAACACATAGCACCAAGTGGGACATCCCAGGTTGAATCGGTGCCTCAACAGCCTAATAATACATCAACTGTTCGAGTTCCAGGCACACTTAGACTAAGAGCAGAAAACGAACCAACTGTCGAGTCTAACACTGAGGGCAGAGGCTTGCACCGACATATACGATGGAGTGAGGATGTGATAGATAATGAAGGAATGGGGAAAAGGAGCTCTAAAGGTGAGTACTGCTACGCTACAAACGGCCTGACCTTCTGTATCGTGCTTCACTTGCCATCAAAGGCTAACAGATATGGTGAATCGTTATCAATGCGTAGTATGCTGCATCTACCATAAAGCTCGACCAGTCGGTGAAAGTAGTTCAGAGTCAGAATCCTCTGATTCCGAATCATCGGACGCCGATAGCGATAATGAGATAGACAATCCCAGGAACACCCTGGACCGTTCGTCGGTGCATCATACTATCGACAATCATTCCCATGAGCAAGAATCTGAACATGACAGGGAGAGAGGGCGGCTAACGTGTTGTCCAAATCACGGTCACAGAAAGCTTAAGCGGAGGAGACCAAGTCCCAATGCGTACGAGAAGATGCCTAAGAACACAAAAGGGCGCTAGAGGATCCAGCTTTCGTGGATATGACAAAGGGTTGGTCTATCTAATTTACAGTACTCAGCAGAATTTAACTGGTGGAGCAGCTCTCGCATCTCGTCTCTTGTCGGTATACGTTGTGTAGTGTTAGCCATTGTAGTCGTTCGCAAAAGATCTGTCTTCTCATATGGTTGGCTATGAAAAGGCAATGAGGCTAAGACAGTGTCGTTGTTCGCAGCGCTCTGTCCCAACCAATAGTGTAGGAGTCAAGTGGTCATTGGTTTCCTAAAAAGAATGTGGATTCATACAGAAGTAGCCTAAACACGGAAAGGGGTATCTATCTCATAGTCTAACAAACTTCGATCCAGGGGTCTTGTAGATGCAGATTGTCCCCGAACATGATTAACTGATCACAACATCATACTTTTTCTCCTGGCAGCGCGTGGCGCGCGCCTCATCTGCCTAGCATCTATTACTAGCCCAATGGCTGATGGAGGAGCTTCTGGGGCATACATGAATGCCCTCGGTTCGCTGATATTCTCAATGGACGTATCATTAGACCCTCCTAAGCAGGCTCTAGACCCTGACATACTTTCTTGCTCGGCACCTGAAACACTCATCCCGTGTTCTGGAGAATAATGATCCCGCCCAGATGATCTGGGGTTTGAGGAGTGCCGTCGGGACAGCCGGCTGGGAACTGCTGCCGCTCTAGGTATACTCTTGGATAACTCCATCGGCATGTCATTAGGGTCCGTTGTAGTCGATGATCCGTGCTTCCCTGTGCTTCCCATTTGTACCTCAGCCATAGGTTGGTCACTTGAAACCCCATCCAACTCGCGGCCCCCAGCTATTCGACAGGCATGGGCTTCGTTTATCTCATTCATAGGACCATCGACAGGCGGTGCATCTTCTCTACTTGCAAGTGAGGCCTTCCTTTGTTTCCCAGACATCAAGTTCGCTGGTTGCCTAAGAAGATTGTCGGATGAAGCCGTCGGAGGTGCGCTAGGGTCTCTGCCTTCCATATCTGAGTCTCGCTTTTTTCTTGCATTGATCTTGCCACCTTTACGCTCGTCAAATTCGTCATTTGAAGTCGTTCGTCCAGATGTGGAACCGGATGTCCTCCTTGGATGATGGTCGCCTCCGACTGCTGCTATGAACTCATCCGTAGGACGTCTCATCTTATCCCTTAAATTGGGTTCTGCGTAGCTTACCACAGATCTTTGGCGCCTCGTGGGTCGAGATGAAGCATTAGGTAAGGAGATCGATGCCTCAAGCTCGTGTTGTACTCGAGATACTTCAGCAGGTGGCGAAGATAAGCGTGATGTGTCTTCAGCCACATAAGAGTGATTTCGACAATACTCATACCCATCCTCTTCTTGTCTAGGCTTATGACCATTGCAATGAGGCCTCTCGTTCAGGGCTACTTTTTGACCGTGTATACCCTCCTTCAAATGAGCTGGGTCTATCGGTCCATTCTCGTCGGTCGGCTTGTTCATTCCTGCTGGGGTCTTACAATCTTGTCCATGGGCTCCAATAGCTTGGTGCTCTATTGAAGACAAGTTGGTGCTCTCTGTATTTAGGTTAGCTACACTGTTCGTAGAAGAGCAATTAATCGCAACATACTTGACTCGAGGGCTTTTCGCTTAGGTCGGCTATCATCTTTAGAGCCTCCCCTTTGCGAGATCTGCCTCTTAATTGGCGACTGATCACTGCGTGTCAGTAGTAATTGATCGTGCGTTAACTGTGGCATCTGGGTAGGTCGAGTGAATTGGAAGTCGTCCTCATCTGGGGGTACAGATGCAAAATCGCTATCGTCACTACCAGAGAATTTACGTTTGGAACCTGGATTTGGCAAGAAATTTGACTCTCTTCGTGTAGGAAACTCCCCAGAGTTCATGTCGGAGATTTCTTCGCGTACTTTGCCGGACCCAGCCTTCCTCTTTTTTCTTGTTTCAAGAGTTGGGGGAAGAAGAGCCTCGTTAGGGCCTGGGAAACCGTCAAACTCTTGGGTATCCAGAACTGCTTCAGACAATGTCGAGTATGTATCATCGGCCATGCTGTCTATTTGGGATATTGAAGCTTCCTCCTGGCCCGAAGATTGCGGGGCGTTTATGTTGTTGTTCATCAGTTCTTCCATTTCCTGCGGCCTGCTGACTTTCAGTAAAAGCTCTTAATGCTCTATGACAGACGACATGCCCCACTTACTCCAATGTATTTCGTGGATAATATTTGTCTTCCAGTATAACCGGAAGCCTACCGTCTTGCTCTGCGGGATAAGCTTCAAGATCAGCTATGTTATGTCTAGAATCTAAGCCCGGTCGCTCCTGATGTGCAACTTCTGTTATCTCGCTGGCCGACTTGTTGAATTTGCGTGGTAATGCGCCCAAATCAGCTACTAAGCTTCCTAGCTCCATCAACTTATTGTCAAGTCTCGCTTTGATGTCGTAGACTCCATTCTGGAACAATTTGGCCCCCTCGAATCTCTCTATTTCTTGGCTAAGATTGATGACTCGCTCTCTGAGGGAAACGTTTTCGGAAAGGAGATGTGAAACTTCTGACTCGAGGCTGCGTATTCGAAGGGACTGTATCGAATTCACTCGGGCGATTTCGCGATTCTGACGCACGAATCGCCGTTTCACTGGAATAATGAAGAGGTCAACATCCGATAATCTATCAGGCACTAGTGGCCGCAGAGTAGTGTATATAACGCACATATTTCGACAGATTCCGTCGAGACTGTTGATTCGTTTAAGCGAGCCATGCTTCATCAGCCGATGCAGACTGCACTGTCTGTGCCTTCCCTTCGCTGACCAGACCAGTTGTAGGGGATATGATGAAGATTTGTAATGAAATTAGGCTATGATGAATTGAGAAGACCGCGTCTTGGTCGTTAGGTGGTTGGTGGAGAGTTTCCTTGTGGGTGGGTTACTTCAAAGAGCATGTAAACAGAGTTCTACTATGTTGTTGATATTTGCCCCGACTGGGATTAGCGGGTAAAGCGGGTTGGCTGTTTAGGAAGGCATAGGCGGAGTTTACCGCTTTATAGTCACTCTCTGACAATCTACAACTATTATTCATTTTGGATCCAGAGATAGGAAAACATCCTCCAGGTGCTTCGTTCGACCAGTTCCTAACTCGGGCTCTCTTGTTGAGATGACTTACATGTCGCGACCTACATCAATGCTTCCGTCAGTGTCTTCTACAGGCTCATCTTTTCGCCAGCCAAGTACTCATCATGCTGCGCCCCAGCAGCAATTGTCGGCCTTGGCTGCCCGGATTGCGTCGAAGAAGGCTGAGCTAGATAATCTGAAGCAACTCCGTGAGATGAGTGGTGCACTAGCGATGCAAATGCAAGTCTTAGAAGAGAAGATAGGGACGCTTAAGGATGGCACAGAAGGTTCGTTGACTTCGGTTTACACATGCTGCCAGTTTAGCCTCAAAGGCCGCTCTTGTGATTCCTCGAAGGAAATAATATTCAATGACTTGATCAATTACGCGCGCTTTATGCTAATGCTTACTGTCTTGTCGAGTCTAGCTGTTGCCTGCGTTCTTGCTAACTGGGACAATGTTCTACGGTCGATTAGCATGGCCTCCAGTAAGCCGCCACCTTGTTATGCTGGCACTGCTGATATCTGTATTATTGGTTGCCATTGCTGACCCCTTGGTTCCCTGAACAGCAGGAGCTGTAACTGTTCAAAGACCGACGGTGCAAAATCCAAACCCCTTGTCTGAGGATGATAAATCAGTTGATACTCCCATGCCTGCGACTCTAGTCCGAATACCAGCAGACCAAGCAGCATCGGCGAGAGAGTAATGCAAGGCTTCTATTAAACCCGCAGTGTTCATTTCAAGTTGTGCCTCTTCTGATATCGCCGTACAAAACGATAAACACCATGACACAAGGCCAATGAAACTGATAGCGAGCGCTCACTGTATGAATTCAATACAGTGTTGGACTCACTATAGTGTGGCTCAACCAACAGGAATGCAACATACCCACTGTAGTTGTTGTTATTGTTCTGGAATACCGGCATGGACCGGTGCATCATTGTATATTTCATTCTGGCTGAAATACACAATGAGCCCGCTTCGGGTTAAGCGAGTTGCTCCTTGCATACCCGGCCACATACACTGGGAAAGAGTATCCAAATCTTGCATAACTCAGCCAGCATGCACACCATTGTCAATGTCTAATATGAGAAAGCTCGATATGTATTTCCCCTTAACCTGTCTATACTAGAAAGGGAGACTGGGGAGCATTTGGGACCTTATGAAGTGAGCAATTGGTCAAAGTAGCAAATTATCATTGTGAGTTCATTTCGGTGACCATTGAAGACTACCTAAAACTATACTTGTTAAAGATTGCACTGTGTCTTCAGTTACAATTCTTTGATATAGTATATCCCAAAGATTCTTCAGTTTACTATGTGAAAGTTGTTCATGTTCTAGTTGTTTCTTCCCGGTTCAGTAAGGAAGCTTCTTCTGTTTCAAGTCTCTCTCCTTCTCCTTCCCCTTGCCCTTTTTCTCATTTCTGGGTATATCCATGTGTTTCCACTAGGAACAGAAATAATCATATCTACACCCCACCCAGGGTTATCCTGGATGGGGCAGATACACAAGACTCGCATGTCCTTTCGACGAGCTAGTGACCGTTCAAGCCATTCCTAGTGTATCATGACTCTTCTCTCCCAAGGATCCTTCTTGAAGTCCTGGTTCAAGCCATACAGTAGGCCTTTTACTTTGGTGGTCTTTTTATCTTTAGGTGAATAAACTATATCTTTGCATGCACTGAGACAGCAATTAAATATCGTGAAGAGAGTACAGAGTAACTTCTAGTAGACCCTTTTCATATCCTGTATCATATTTGGAGTAAGTATATTAATTCGTATATAAGGCACAACGTATTGAATAATAAACCACACCTATGCCCAGGCAGGTCAAAACGGATAAGAAGCCGGGGAGGGAAGAAAGAAGAAAAGAAAGAGGGTTCTTGGCTCCAAGCTATCGTGGCTACAGTTCAGCCCCCTTTTTGAGTAAATATCTGGCACGTACTGTGTTACCCCTAAATTTAAATTATGGCGGAGGCCGTAATAGCTTGCCGTATGCCTGCCAGTGTAACTCTGATATAAGCTGGCACTGTAATGAAACACCTACTTTATCTTAATTTCTCAACAACATCACACCTCGCAGGGTGTTTGCTGCTGAACTCCATAGAAAGGGTATGTTGACAAACTAATGCCATTGTAGTATATTAGGCGTTGAAGCCACGACATAGAATTCTCCACTCCACAACGTGGCAATGGTATGTAAGTACCAATCAATATGCCTCTTTTACGTGGCTACATTTATCACCATGTCGCTACATATTTTCGAACGGGACCCGGGTGATTGCATTCGGTGTATGATGTTGATTTTTTGAAAATTCACTTACCCTAAGTCGAGTCGACTGACCTACCTTACCGTATGGATAAGCGGCTTAGACGATCGATACATTTATCTGCCTTAGTCTACGTCCACTTACTTAGCCATTAAGTACCCATTTTAGGGGGTGCTGGTACGTCGTCGTATCTACCTATGATCACCGTCAAGCACTCCACACATTTCAATCCCATCCAATCCAGAACGCGTGATTATGAGTATTGTGATTATGGAGGTAGCTGGAGAGGAGAGCGGGGTGTGCTTCTCCACCCTCAAATTAATTGGGGTGTCACTCCAATCACTGATCTTACACTTTCCAACTCATCCAATCTTGCCGGGTATCCAGTCAGATTAGACCTCTTTCAATGAACAGCTGCTTAGGAGTTTTTTTTTTTTTTTTTTTTTTTTTTTTTTTTTTTTCCACAAGGCAATGATACTACTGGATCTTGGCTATGACACTGCTGGAATGGCCTGAACTCCTTGCGTATAAACCAAATCACTGGTACACTACCCCTCCCTTGATCTTTGAATGCCTAACGCACGTCAAAACGGAGCCCCAACAAAAGGGAAACATCTACAATCTATTGTGACCGGGTTCTGCCTTGCTACCTAGGCATGCACCCTTGTGTACTACAGGTATAACAGTTACCACCATCAGGATGATTTTAGCTCACCCCTCCTGCTCCACCAGGCGTAGAACCCGGAAGGTATGACTCGGTAAATATTATCAAACACTTAATAACTCGTATAGCAATAGACTATATGGCGCGTTATGGATAAAACGGTCAGATACAATACACTGGTGGCGGCTTGTGCTAAATATATATTAATAAAGATCTTCCGTGGTTAACCGTCCACTTGCTCATCCTCCTGCTCGTCACAGCTACTACCACCACCTCTCATTCATTTCTCTGTTTTGATCCAGGCCCGCCCTCTTACTGATTCCTGTTCACTACACATAGTTATTGTGCGTGGTCTACATAGGATCAACCAACGCCTAACAACACCCCAAGATGAAATTTGCATCTGAGTGATTTAAGATGACTGCATAGTCTTAAGCCCACCTTTCCCCCAAAAGTCTCACCCCTACCGTTGCTTTCGCACCTGAAGGCTACTATTACCCTCTACTTCCAAGCGGTGTTCGATTGGTAGCTTGTATCCATCTATCGTGATTTCACGCCATCCCCCTTATAATCCCACGTCACCTTGATTCCTCAAGGTCATATAGACCAGAATGGCCACGGGATGGTCTCTCGACTTCTGTTTAGCCTGCGACCGACAGACCTTGGGGGTGGGGGCTTACTGTTCTCAATACTGTAGACTCGCCGAGCTAGATCTCACGGAGGAGGCTATCGTGATTGATACTCCTGTGTCGGTCTACCCACAAAGGACTCAGAGGACTACGACAGAAATTGCAGCCAAAACCCCTCGAGTTAGTACTGTTAATGACCATATCGGGGACTCATTTCTACCATCTAATAGGTCCTTTACACTATCATGGATGATCTCGCCCTCGTCTTCTCAAACCTCTCTGTCCTCACTTAAAAGCCACTTATCACAAGACCCTACGATCTCAGACCGAGTTCAAGATCAATTGCGGGACTATACAAGCTGTTTTGACCAAGTTCGCGACTTAAGGAGACAATTGGCCTCATAAGGCATGATGATTACGATACTCGTGAATCTGCACATCTGAATCTATTTGGAGACCTTACTGGCGAATAGACAAAATACAATTCTTATATTCCTATATACCCATTTGCGTATGCGTGTTTGGAGCGCCACTTTTGTTTTATTTCCTGTTTAATCATCACAAACACATAACTATGGAGCGAGGTTGGTTGAAGGATATGCGCCATAGAAGCTACATAACCCTTCCGTGTTGAATAAAGCTACCTTGCTCCCTTAGCTCTAGGAAATAGCCTCTGCACCAGCCTCTGTCCTATTTGAGATTGCCTCGTAATATCTTAAGGTGCCGGGCATATCGTAGGACTGAAGCACGATTACCCGATAGCTGTTGAATAATGATTATAAGACTGATTGCAGGTCTTCGACAATATTACAATACAGGGCTGGTGCCTTTGATTATCATGTGGAATAAAAGGGAGAAGCAGAACTGCATCTGTTGTTACGCACAGTAAAATATCAATGGTGGTTCATGACATGCTCAAAAAATAGACGAACAGGCGGAGTATGAAATAAAGAGAAGGAAAGGGATAAAGAAGCAACTTCTTTTCCATCTCCACAGAAGATCTATACCTGCATAAAACATCCTTTCGGCGGGTACCGTCCTCATATAACATGCTTCATGGAAAACGCTGAACCAAGAACATCCTCAAGCACTTTATTGTCCCGAGGAATAAACCTGACCTTATACTTTTTCGGGATTGCTACTAGGCTTGTAGGATCTGCATTGCCATGGACAGGGTGCCAATCGATCTCGTCATATGGTTCAATCCTGAAGCTATTAATGGTGCGCATGAAGATCAAATACAGTTCGCGGTTAGCAAGGAGTGAGCCTGCACACATGCGGTAGCCTAGCCCGTAGGTGAATAAAGGTGCATCGGGCTGTTCAAGCCATCTTTCTGGCCTAAACTCCTCCGGGTCGCTCCAGATATCGGGATCTATGGAAGGTATAGCGTTACTTAGGCGAGACCTCAATAGACGACAGAATGTCAAGGCAAGGGAAAAAACGAAAATCACATACCCATATTACAAGCCCACGAATTTAGAAAGAAAACAGTACCCTTGGGAATTATGTTGCCGTCGTATGTAATATCTCTGATCGATGTCCGAGGGAGAGCCAGACGAAGGACCGTAAAGTACCTATATGGTGTTACTTGGATAGCCCACTGAATTCGGGCTATAAGGGATGACGAACCTTAGACACTCTCTTACCAGTGCAGCAACGTATGCGCATCTCTGATCATCTGCAGCATCGCACATTGGTTGGTTAGGGCCATACATATTCAGAATCGCTTCTGCAGCTTTGTCTTGGATGTCTGGGCGTTTAGCGAGGAGACCAATACTCCAAGCCACAAGCGTAGTAACAGTATCAAGCCCTCCTGAGAGCATCGTCAAGCTGATAGAGGTAAGTTCTTCTGAGTTCAACTTCGCTTCCTGATCAAGGATGACATTGGCTTGGATACAGGGTTTATGGATTCCTTTCTCCATACGATCGTCTAGATCACGGTTGAGTCCATTGAGGTATTTATCTCGCCGATCTCTCATCTCCTTGGCTTTCTTCGAGTTAGTATTGAAGGGGTTTAGCCGCAAGAGAGGTATGTAATCTTGCAGATTGCCGGTAGTGCTTCTAAATTTGCTTATCTCCTCCTCCACGTGGGTGATCTCGTTGAACAAGTCCTCTTCCTGTGATACCACACGCACACCCCAGTTGAGCGTCAAAGCCAAACTCAGACTGAGGCGTTGGATCATCGCCATGGGATCCACTGGTACGTTCCCGCCCTCTCCATACTTAAGAAGTTCCGCCACGAATGCTTTGGACTCTGCATCTAGATGCGAGACATAGGACTCCACCGATGGTCGGTTAAGTGCTGAGGCGGCACCCTTCCTACGTCTTTTCAGCGAATCACTGTAGGGGGAAGTCCCGATGGTTGTGCCAGCAGTGTTGGACACGATCTGTATTGAATCTGTCAATAGTGCACTTAGTGAGAAGGGATATCGGGCTATCCCTACTTTATGGAATGTGTAAAACTCAGGCCTTGAGCTTAGGGCCTGTGCATTCTGCCCAAAGATTGCCTTTGCAGAGACGGCAGAGTTCACAACAATAACCGGAATATTCCCCAACTGAATCTGATAAACGGGTCCGTAGGTCTTGGACCATATGCGATATTGTTCAGCGGCGTTCTTGCGAATTTGGGCAATGTTCCCAATTAAAGGCAGACCACGAGGCCCCTTGAATCCTGGAACACGAGAGAAAGCACGGATGAATTCATTGACAATGAAATAGAGACAAGAGGTGAAAAGGGTCGCTATAGCTATTGACTGTAGAGGGGTACGAATAAGACTTTGCTGTATGGAGAACAGAGTTGCTGTCATGGCCATGCTGGACTATCTGAAGTTTGCTTCTACTGTCGTGGTTTGTCGTGGACAGAGGATGCCACACGTCGATGAGGCCTTAAATGTAATAGTCTTCGCATGCCGCAAAGGAGGAAGCTTTCCGTTCTGTTAGACATAGGAAAGTAGGGTCTATGAGCTCGACTCTACCCCACGTTTTCTACATAGAGAAAGTATTTCGGGTATAGCACAGAACGATGCGTGTTCATCGCGGAATTGATACATCTGTTGCTATTACAGCCGAGCGAATTCCGCACCCGGAACATTTCCGCCACCAGCCCAATTCCCTCGCAAGAGATGTAAGTACATAAACTTGTTGATTATACACCTCAATCTGTGTTCAAGTTGTCGATATTTTGATCTTATACCCTGCCGAAAGGATGTATATTGTGTTGTAGCACAAGTAGGTACAATATGATCTGTGGATAGGCATCGATCTGGTTCTATAGTGATGGGCATTACTCCGTAGAAACCGAGATAATATTTAATCCATACGCCCTAGTTAGCGGCTGCTCCTAGAAATTTTTCCTACAAGGCACCTGAGGTATGACAGGGGAGTTGGTTCTAAGTCTACTTTTGTAGGGGGTGTATTCATACATCCTTTCCTCTATGAGGTTTGCCAGGTATGTATAGACCCGACTATGGCAAAGATGTTGTGGGTGGTGATGTTTTTGCCACAATCAGCCTGATACAGAGTAGCTTAATGGATTTTAGAGGCCCCTAGGTGGATGCACTGGAGAGTTGATCGCGATGATCTCCCAATGCCTTTTTTTCACTTGTTTTATCGATGTTCACCCTCGATAATTTCATAATCATACTACGGAGAACTGTAGATGCACCTGTACTTTACAGATAATTGACGATAATATCATTCCGGCGGACACTATCGGTGACTGGTGCATATGGGTAGTAATGAGTATATAATGATACATAGCTGGGAGATACTCCACTTCCAGGGTCTGGCTGGATAAGTGGATCTCCCTAGCCAAGGCCTTGGAAATTGATAAAACCCAAGCAAAATCAAAATTCCTCATCAACATACTAAGTACTTAAACTGACTACCACGTAACGCTCTGCTCGACTATGAAGCCCCAGTCTTGTCTAGGGTATTAAGAAAATTTACCTCTTTCTTCTTTCATCTCTTTCCCTTTTGATATGACATGGGCTCTATGTATACCTAACAAACATATGTGAGCACACCTTTCTCTATTTATAGAACACGCGCTACCAGTTTTGTACTGGATCAAGCTTCTCGCCAATCGTCGACATACGTACTCCGTAAATAGGCATGATAATGGGCTTGTCACTCCCGCAGGGGCAACCGCGAAAATATAGTCATTACTGTCCCTGACAGTAATCGCGTGATCTCCAGACTGACGCTAGTCGATCTCTATTATCCTGTGTCTATGCAACAAAGGGTCATGTGCTGGTGATCATTCTGGGCCCGAGGGTCTGGACCGCCTGAAGCTGTTGCGTACTAAGTACAGGAATGGTAATGGCAACAAAACTTTGCTGGTCACATGGAGGCACGGAGTTCGGGAACGACGCCTAATATCATTTAGTGAGTCCCACCCAGGCCCCGGTGCTGCCGAGCTTTTCATTGGTGGGACAATCTGATTTGCGCCGTGTTACCGTCATCTGGACCCGCCCCCGTCCTGCCTCCAACCATTCCCGGATTTTTCTTCTGAGGAAATGCCCATGACGCATGACGAAGACGAGAAAGACTGGAAGGTTACCCGGTCCGTCAACTCGCATTCCCCAATTACACACAGTCTCCGACCCCGTCTCTAGGTTTATTTGGGCTCTCTCTTCCCATCCTCCTCCTATTCCAAGCGATCCATCGTGTCTCTTTTCCTTCGAACATCAACACCCCCTCTACTTCTTCAATTCTTTCGTCGCCTGCCCACTCCGTTTCACGACCACTTGTCTCTTCTCGAGAGCTGTGGTCCCCCCCGGAGCAGTATAGGTGCGTAAATGCCATTTCCGAGTCATTGTCATGAAAACCTTCTTCCACACCCGGAATCTCGAACCTTGCCAAACCATTAATCAGCTCACGTTAAAACAGAAAAAGGTTTGCGTAAATACGTGCTTCATATACAGTTACTGTTAGCGCTCGCCTCAATCATTTCGCCGGACCTCTTGTGACATAGCTTATCCCTTGATATAATGGCCGCTCGTCATTCCCGCAGACTCTTGCGGCCTCTGCTTTATACTTCGGCCGCAGCGGCTGCAGGAGCTGGTGTTCTGTATATCTCCTACCGTCCCCGCAACATCCCTGGCTCGGAAGCTCCCGCTGTACCACCCCCTGGTTATCATGAGGGGAAACTTGTGCCTCCGAGCTTTCCCTCAATCAAGTCGCGTCTGGAACAGATTCAGGACTTGAAGCGCAGTTCCAGTGGTGATGATTCAGACGTGTATGACCTCCTTATTATCGGTGCTGGCGCCACTGGGTCAGGAATCGCTTTAGACGCAGCGACACGAGGTTTAAAGGTAGCGGTTGTCGAAAGAGACGACTTCAGCTCTGGGACAAGCAGTAAGAGCACGAAACTGGTACACGGCGGCGTCCGCTACTTAGAAAAGGCCGTGTGGGAGCTAGATTACAACCAGTCAGTTATTCAATGAATAATTTTGAAAAAGTGAGACATGCCCTAGGATGGCAACTGACTTCCCACATAGGTACAAACTTGTCAAGGAAGCCTTGAGGGAGCGCAAATACTTTTTGAACACTGCTCCTCACCTCTCCAGCTGGCTTCCTATCATGGTTCCCGTTCAGAAGTGGTGGCAAGCTCCCTATTTCTGGGTTGGTACCAAATTTTATGACTACTTAGCTGGGTCGGAGGGAATTGAGAGCTCCTACTTCCTGCCTAAAAGCAAGGCACTTGATGCTTTTCCTATGCTGAGAAAAGATAATATGATTGGTGCCATGGTTTACTACGGTATGGACTTTATTAAAAACGCTGCCTATCGAATTTATCAACATTTTCGCGTTACTGATAGCATATACAGATGGCGCTCACAACGACTCTCGGATGAACGTGTCTCTTGCGATGACAGCTGCATTGTATGGAAGCACTGTTGTGAATCACATGCAGGTCACTGGCCTCACCAAAGATGCCTCGGGTAACTTGAATGGGGCGAGAGTGAAAGATATCATACCGGGAAAGAATGGCCAAGAGGAAGGAGAATTTACTATACGGGCCAAGGGCATTATCAATGCGACCGGCCCCTTTACCGATTCCATCAGAAAGATGGACGAGCCTGACGTGAAAGAAATTGTCGCACCTAGCTCTGGTGTCCATGTTATTTTACCTGGATATTATAGTCCTTCGGACATGGGTCTCATTGACCCTTCCACGTCCGATGGCCGTGTTATCTTCTTCCTTCCATGGCAGGGAAACACAATTGCGGGGACCACTGATCAACCTACCGAAATCACGACTCAACCCGAGCCGTCTGAAAAGGACATCAACTGGATTCTGTCAGAAGTCCGTGGCTACTTAGCCCCTGATATCAACGTTGAGCGGAGCGATGTGCTGGCAGCATGGTCTGGAATTCGGCCTTTGGTTCGTGATCCTAAAGTGAAGAGCTCCGAAGCATTGGTTCGCAACCATCTGATTACTGTTTCTCCGTCCGGGCTGTTAACATGCGCGGGAGGAAAATGGACGACTTACCGCCAAATGGCGGAAGAAGCTGTAGATGAGGCGATTAGTGTTTTCAACCTGAAGCCCCGGCATGTCACCCAGGTTCCAGATATTAGTGGTGTTGGAGGCAGCGGCTTGGTGGCTGATGGTGCCGTTCTTGACGGGTCTTGTCAGACACACCAGGTCCGCTTGATTGGGGCCCACGGTTACTCCAAAACACTATTTATCAACCTCATTCAACATTTTGGTCTTGAGACCGATGTGGCTAAGCATCTAACGCAATCATATGGTGATCGCGCTTGGCAGGTGGCAGCTTTGTCTTCACCGACAAACGCCCGCTTCCCTGTTCGTGGCCAACGTATTTCTGCGTTATACCCGTTTATTGATGGCGAGGTTCGCTATGCTGTTCGCCATGAATATGCTCAAACTGCCGTTGATGTCATTGCTCGCAGAACTCGATTGGCATTCCTCAACGCTGAGGCAGCACTTGAAGCCCTTCCCAGTATCATCGACTTGATGAGCGAGGAACTCAATTGGGATAACAAAAGAAAAGACCTCGAGTGGAAAGAGAGTGTTGGCTTCCTTTCATCCATGGGGCTTCCCAAGAACTTCCTTGGATTGTCCAGGGCTCAGGTCGAGGCGGGCAAAGTGAAGCAAGTGGATTCTGCGGAACACCAAGCGTCCTCCAGAACTGGTAAGTAAATAAGATGCTTGAGGGAATGAGCTTCAAAGTACTAATCAATCTCTCAGATCCCCCGGCAGATGTGCTCAATAGTGACCTCCACCCCGAGACTTCCGTGGCTTCTGAAACATCAAGTCGCTTGATAAGTTCAGAATCTGCTGCAAACAAATAGAATATCATGATATATAGAGCGGATGTGTACAAGTGTATAATAAAGTTGTCATAATGGAAGAATATGTACAATCATCATTAATGTGCGTGATAGATCTGTCTATGTGTGTTTCACGTCGCGCCATGGGTGCTTAGTATGGGTTGACCATGCACAACATTCCACCGAGAGATACACATGACGAAGCAGTGGCCAAGTTTTCGTATGCTCTATAGCTCTTTGTTCGGTAGCCATATGCCGATGACCTCTAATATGGCGAAAGTCCTCGTGGGACATTCGACATACGTAACCGAGTTTTCTGTCGTCCTCTCTTCCGTATTCTATACTCTGATACCACATTGACAACGAGACTGAGCTATACACCCTCTATCCCGCAACCTCACGCCTCTGATGCGATTTTGCAACGAGTGGTTTGCATATGCCGGGCACGTCGAGTAGATGCCGTTTTGGAAGATCATCAACAATAAGGTAGAACCGTTCCTGCAGTGGGGCAGCTGGTCAACTGACAACTTGATCAAACTAACCCCCTAACAGGTAAGTAGCGAAGCTATCCATAAGGCATAGTGTTTATTTCGATGTGAAAACGACTCCAGCGTATGTGTGGTTAATTAGAAGCCAAGCCATCAATTCTTATAGATTGTTTCAAACTGACTGTCGAGTAAACTAAGCGAAACAAGGATCCTAACATCAATCATTCTCTTTTCTTTTCTCTTGGCCTAGGTCTTTGAGATTCCATCCTCCCCGAATCGACCCGAACGGGTATTTCTACTTCTAGGTATCTCTATCGGCTCGCTATCAGACACTTGTGTAAGAGTACGGGAACAAGGATCAAGTCTGACTGACTGGCATGAACACCATGTCTAGACGTCCTAAGGGCAGACCTTAATATAGGACACCAGTGTACTCGTAGCATTATGTATGTAATTGTATGTAATATGTACGTTTATTTATGATACTGAGTACTAGCCTAAGATACAGAAATAGGTAGGTAGATCGAGTACCCACCAAGCCTCAGCCCAGTCAATGAAAAGGTTACGGAATGGAGCCCACACGGGGAGATACCTTATGATACGGTCACAATAGACATATTCGGTGACCAGAATATATACAGCTCCCAATAGCCCCAGCAAGGGAATCTGGACCAGCCCATGCTGTCCTAACTCATGGTTGAAACGATTGAGTTGTCATTTATGGTTCGACCGGAACCAAGCACGATCACTGCCCACATGATCCGTGGTCTGCTTTGCTCTTTTGTCTACGCTTTACGCACTTAGTTTCATAACCAGCTAGGAAACAGATTACTGGGGTGGGTTTTAGTACCATTGAGAACTCTATGTATATATGACTACATGACTATATACAGATACTTACAGTATGTATCAAATCAAAGGTTTTGTGACTTCCCCAACAAGGTGTAACCGTGTAAAAATACGCATCCTTCGGTAACGGGTTACATGGAGAGTAATTCCTAGTTTCAACAGACCCTACCTTGATATTTCGACTCCATCCGATATTCCCGTAACCACACAAGGCCTACCTCTCGAGCTACATGTAGACTTTTGATGTTTGTGTGGATTGGGATCGTCTATTACCGCCGGAAGGTCCCCTGCGCTCTGGGACATTCCCTACAGTCTATTTCAACAATCAGATTGGGTGCATTTCTTTTTTAAAAATACATGGTTCAAGGTGCCACATACTTTATCCTACTTTGGAGGAATATACACATATGTACTTTGTATACCTATCCGTACTAGAGATAGCCAGGATGGGGAGCATGGCTGCAAAATATCGATGGTTTTCGGAATTGGTTGAAAACCGGTGATAAAAAGAAAAAAAGGTGAGGGGGGGAATGGTGGAGCCGAGACACCGTGTACCTCACTCAAGCCAAATAAATAAAGGATTTGATTTTCATCACATGTAGCTCGGCCAGTTAGACATTAGGATAGAGTTGTGAACTTGTCGATTGAATGGGATAGCGGGTAGCATGAAGAGGGAAAGCCAGAGAAGAAAACAAACGGCGAGAGGGCCGTGAGGAAGGTACCCAGGCAATGAATGGCTAGATATCAATCTTTCAGCCGCTCGGGTATCAGGTACTATTGATCGTCTCATACCGGATTTAGATCCGTATCCAATCTTTAAGCGCAATCCACAGGTACCGTCAGAACCTGTCTACTCCGGCGGATTCAAGGTGCAACGATTCCCTCGGAACAAATACGTCGATCTTCGCTATTTTTATGACTCCCAAAATAGACGCACGCCTTCTCTATGCGCGGTCAAATCGCAACCAGGCGCGGGTATCATTGATCCTCCGACCAGAATAGGGAAAGGAAAAAGGTACAGAAAAACTATCATGTCACTCTGACGGCTGCGTCTTTGCTTGACCTTGATATACGAAACAACCTGCTTTTTGCAAACTGGACTTGTTTTGAGCTTCCACATGTAGTTGATAGTTGGAGCCGTGCCGAAGGTATTGACATGTCACTTCAGTCCAAACTCGAGCCGTTTCCTCGATAATTGTCCCAAAATCGCGCCACTGCTCCTCGGGTGACAAGCGAACCCTGAAAACGGGCGATAAAATAGTTGAAGAGAGCGAATTCATCTGGGGTAAACACGTAAGTGTCCGGTTGACTCTGTACCCTTCGCCACAGCTCCGTGACAGCATTATCAAGGATAGTGCGATCGTCATCATTCTCTTCACAGTTCCTGGCTCGTTCCAAGGATTGTAGGACATTTGGTTGCATTACAGGAGAGGTAGAATTGGCCATTTGGGGTTTAGTTCTTGTGATGGACTGTTTGGTGTTGTAATCCGTAAAGAGTTTCATAGGAGAAGTTCCTTTAAAGATAAATAAATAAAGGTAGAAATCGACATAGAAACAGCCCAAATCCTAACTACCGTGGGGGAGGGAAAGGGGAGAATATTCCATCAACTGCCCCCTCTCCCCCAGAAAAGAAAGGGAAAAAGGAAAAAGAAAGGTAGAAATTTCGCTTTTTGGCAAGCCCCGAGCCTTTCCAAATTAACACAGTCTATGTGGAGCACAAGGGTGTGGATCGCATTTCCTACGAGTGACAAAAATGAAGAGAAACAGTTGTGAATTGATCTACCCTGTATTTGTTTTTATTTTCTCTTCCTTTCTCATCTATTCCAGGCCGAAACAGACCATATTAGGGATGTTGTGGTAGGATATTTGCAAATTTATTTACACCAAGGCTATTCAAAGATAAATTTTGTCGAGATTCTTGTGAAAGGAGATGCTGAGTAGAACGAGTTTAAATGCTTATTGTAGAAGTGTCTTACTTTATTCCCCATCTCCTTTTCACACACACACACACACACACACACACACACACATATATATATATATATATACATTCTCTCTCTTTCTCTCTCACTTAACTTCCCCCCTTCCTGTTTAACTTTTACCTAGTTTTATCTAAGAGGGACCTATTCCGAAGAGCCATGTGGCAGGTGGGGTTTTGTACGGGCTCACCCGTTATAGCGCTAGTACTTAATTCTTGGCGTAACGGTTTTCTCCTCTTGTTGGGAAAGGAGCTGATTTGGGCTCCACAGTAGGGTTCAACGAGGTGTTAGTATTTACAGCACAATGGTCTCTCGATCAATTAGTGGTTACAAACTAATTAGTTATGCATTAATGGTCTCTAGCTGTGACCAACAACCTAAGTACAACCGGGCTTGCATGGGACAAATAATAGTAGGAATGCTGTAGGAACTTGCACTTCCTCTATATTTGCAGTTACAGTTGCTTCTTTCTCAGATAAAACAGTCATATCGAGATAATGGTTTAACGCGTGGTCGCTATACGGCAGTAAGCCTGAATTTGGCCTCCCTTTATCAACCCCACCAATCTCCCTCCCTCTCCCTCTCTCTCCCTCTCTCTCCCTCTCTCTCCCTCTCTCTCTCCCTCTCTCTCTCTGTGTGTGTGTGTGTTTATGGGTACAGTGGGATGCAAAAAGTTTGAAACCATCCGCTTGACCGCCTACATACCGCTATATACTAACCCTACCAAATGCAGTATTTGAACCTACACACGT
>NVQI01000103.1:6489-30651 GCA_002894705.1 Aspergillus sp. ATCC 12892
GCTGTCCTGGAAGTATACGTTGAAGGAGGCGACCCTGACACTGCGACACACGAGTTACATCACAAAAATCAGCGATTACAAACCAAGCTGCGCAAATATCGGACCCTAGTTAGACAATTGAAGACAGAACTAGCATGGCACCCCAAGAGTTACCAAGCCTCTACTTAAACATGAACCTACGAGGTAAGACAGATATTTCGCCAGAGGACATATTTTGGAAGACTAAAGCCATCACAGGGACAATAACCAGTCACGTCGTCATTACCAGCATACGTTTATCTAAATGTTAGAAACTATCTGCAGTACCAGGAGAGACAGAAAGAAGAGGCTAAGTCAAAAGGAAGAGTAGACAATACACTCACGTGACGCCGGTTGACGCAAGCACCGCGCGAGAGCACCTAGTCTTATATCTTAGTAATTCAGGTCGTGTATTTAAACTAGGTCTCTATAGACACAAGGAAAGTTTCATAATTATGGAGACGAGTGTTGTTATGAAACTCGCGCTTTTAACCCAGAGATAAGATTTGTTCATCAAACATGAAGGACGCGAGATATATAATCTACAACATCTGAGTGGTGCTGTAACACCCCAAGGTATGGTTACGACATCACATTAGCATCCGGAGCCATGGAAAACTCATTACGATTACTTGGAAGGATACAAAGATTCTTAACTATTAATTATGAAATGCCAGCTGCAAAAAAAAAAAAAAAAAAAAAGGACATAAGATAATATAAAATGTTACCCCAACGCTTGCTTGCCTATTGATCGATTACACATCCTCGACCTCCGTTCGTGGTCCAGATGATTCGGGGGTAGGCGTGACGCCGAAGTTGACTCCATGATCTCTGCGGGAGATGCGGGCTTCTTCCTCGGGGTGAAGGAACCGATGAACAGTCCGATGATCCATCACTCGCTCCTCATCATCAATTAGGCCGTCTCCATCCGTCTTTGGCCAGCGGAAACCGTAAAGCATTGAATGGCGCTCACGGCGGAACATTCTCGCTGAGTACGATATGATTTCTGCTGCACAGACCAAACTTTACAATTATGGCAGTCTACCCATCGAATGGTAGGCTTGCACAAAACTTAAGAGGTCTTGATGTAGTCACCAGGGACCCGAGCGCGGTTTGACGCTTCCTTCAGCCATGGGACAACGCTATGCTTCCAGCGAGGACCCCTCGATCGTTTCGGCTTCTGGGAATCTCAATTAGCACGGACAATCCTGATAACACGTCATTGTCAGCTACCGGTAGGTATCCGTCGCTGTGAGGCACGCATCCTCAGGGTATATGCTAGACTTCACCGTCCCGTCTAGCTCTCCATCGTTGGACAATGTACCTCCCTGGGTCCCGACAATATAGTAGCGATCGTCGGCGTTAGATCGTGCCTTGCGAGAGTAAATACAGACAACCATCCTCAGCACCATCTCGGTAAAATTGTAGTCGCCTCGAAGCGCTTGATAAAACTCGTTTTGCTGGAACGTATTTTCATTCGATTCAAGGGCATACCTGAGTTTTGTATATATATAGTCACGGAGCCAGACTTCGCCATTAGGAAGCTTTGAGAAAACTGCCCTGGTTGCGTGCAGCGTATCGAAGATCGACCCTGACTCGCCATAACTTTCAAGGTACATTTTGGCTAGCGTTTCGAGGCCGGGTATTTCGTAAGTCTTAGCGAAATGGTAAACTTGGATGCTGCGACCAAGCTCTTTGGGTATATCATATATACGCTTTGGAGCAGTGTTGAGCGTCTCATATTTACCCGTGTATAAAAAATGGATAATGGTGTGCCCTATATCGTCATCGACATCCGGTAGCGTAATGCTTGAACCATCGGATGATTTTACTCGCTGACCACCGGTCTGGCATATTCAGGGAGCGTAAACACCCGTAAAACCTATGTATGGGACGTTACAACGTATTTTCTTGTTCCGCTTATAATCAGAAAATCATCAGTATATATTTGCTGGTGAGGATACACCGTTCAGGTATGATTTCCAATGTATGTAGCCATGTGACACATGTTCCTCATTCACATATATTGACTATGTATAGAATGCAAAATCTTCTACTGCCGGGGCTCAGAAAGGCAAGAAATAACGTATGCCTATTTTCGGCGCAGCGGTAAATTTAGGCCTTAAGGGGGGACAAGGGGGTGGGGAAGCTGTCAACTTAAGGGGGGCAACTTTGGAAATTCCCATTGCCGTTGACTTTCAACTTGAGCATCAGGGCCAGACTCATGGTAGGGTATGAAGAATGGTCTCCTGAATTTGAGCGAAACTTGCAAGGTGACTGGAGGGTTAATATCTCAGGGAGAATTTCTGGGAAGAGTCGAGGTGCAATTACGGTTACATCGCAGTTGCGGCACCCCTATAAAGGCATTAATACATCGTGAAATTATAAAGGGTGGAACGAGGTCTTCACGGCGCCAGGGATCAGTCCTCCATCTGCCAGATGACTGTCTCTGTTGCTTCTACTGTAAGGAGCGACTAGGCCCCAAGAAAGGTAGTCGACAGGGTTACTGTAAACAGTCGGCTCTCTTGTATTCGAATGGCAGGTCCAACCCCTACCGCAAGGCGGCGCAACCGTCCCCGCTGACTTACTTCGCTGTAGGGCTCGATCAGCAGACGTTAAATGATGCCAAGTTAGCGTGGACATTTTTTGAGTTTTCGACCCAGATAAACTTACGGATGCAATGGCGGGTGAGCATAAAACAATGGAAATTAAGTCTTCTGACGTCGCTGCAGGAACAATACCCGCTGTTGTATGAGGCGCTCGGCCGTTTACACATGATCCCTGCGCTCTGGGAGGATGATCATTTCGAGATAAAGGCTCTTAAACAGCTACTAGATATGAATTGCTTACAGGTTCGTGGTTGCCAAAGAGTCCGGGCGGGAAGAGCTCACCAATGCAGCTGATATAGTTACTCGTTCACTATCTGACCGTGACTTGGCGGTTCTGGGGCTGGCTTACGACACCCGGCGCAAGTACAGGCTTCAGTGTGCACCTCTTGAGCAGCAATACTCACTATGACGCCGTATCACTGAGCAAGGTCGACGCGGATTCCGTGAGGGAACTGGAATTCAAATGCCCTGGCCGGGGCTTGAGGACCGGGGCGCTCTTTCCACACTTCACAAGGGAGGAACGAAACGCGATCTTCCATAAACTGCGTGGTTTTATTGGCATTGTCCCCTCGCTCACAACATTCTTTCACTATTCGACCCAACTTTTGTTGCCATGTGCGACAGCGCTGAGATTACTTGTTGGCCAGCCAGGGGTGGAGTTAGGAATTGCCGCCGCGCAAGCGTTGGAAGAACCACGTACCAATAGATGCTTCATTGAGACTAGCACGGGAAAAGGCACCCACATTGTCCTTCGTCGAAGTGATCGTGCAAAGATATTCGAGCTTCGATACAGACAGCTCTGGCTCTGTGTTTTCAGATCCTGGTACGTGTGGTCGGATGTAATGACACACGATGATGGAGAGCGAGATTTCGCACTGTGGCATCTGGACACATTGGCCAAGGAACTGGGTGTGTCTGAGTCCAATCGGGCATCACTGAAATATTCAACAGACCAGTCCAGGAAACAAGCCCATAGCCCCCCTGGTATGATTCTTGGGGGCGCACAGTATGATGTTGAATCTGAGAAATCGAATGCAAGAGATGATGTTGATCTCTTTTTGCTAAGGGTACATGATCCTCAAGGCGAAACCAATATCAACACAGCATCGTTCTTCTTAAAGCATATATATCTAGCGTACTTTGGGGACCTAGAGATACCACAAGGAGTACGTGATCGAAAGGCTAGGATAAAGCCCTCAGCCGCGGACATTCCTACCAAGAGACATGTATGCCAGGTCCAGCACGATTGCGAACGTGGACAGACGGTACTGCCGTCTGACCACAGCGATACCAGGGATGCACCAGCGCAGCCGTCCGCACAATGCGAGGCCCTTCATCGCGCGCGCCAGCGATTAAACGGAAACAAGCCAACAGGGCAAATCTCATCTGTGGCTCGCGACACGGCTTGCACCCATTGTAGTGTAGTTCCTCCAATAGGAGCAGGCCAACGGCACGACGGTAAGAGATTGTGTGCTCAAACCAGTAGAGCTCAACCGGAACTGGGAATGGGCATGTGTTGTCCTTATTCACCACGCTTAGACAAGCCTCCCAGGCAAGTAAGATTTGAAGATGGATGTCATCAGCAGAACTCCGGGACGGATCGCCAGGAGCCAGGGTTGGCTCCATACTGTAACCTAGCCCAGCCACACCAGCAACTATGTTCTGGGTCATGCGAACCGCACCTGGGTAGAAATAGTATCATAATGCCTGTACATCGAACGCTATCTGAGGGGGATCCACTTTTTGTGAATCCTGCTCAAGCTCCAAATGAACAGCGACCATCTCCCATTCAGATGCCTGGCGCCTGGAAAGATGACTCACTTACATCGCCACAAAACTTGCATATCAATGATACAATACACAACAACGGCCGTTTCATGCCTATCACCACGACACGATATCATGAGGAAATTGCCAGGATCACCAAAACCATAGAAGACATGCAGAATAAGCTGGCTCAGAAAGAACAGGAACATGCCGCTGCAATAACCCGAATGGACGCAATGGAAAAGAAAACCAGGGAAGAGCAAGATATGCGGCTTTCCGTAAAACAATTAGGGGGACAACTAGACTTTATTATCCAAAGTTTGAATAAAGCAAATGTTGATCTTCTGCAACTGCAGGCCATCACTGCCAAGAAAGTCGATGTACATCATGGTGGTGAATTCGACACAGTCAATCATCTGCGGAAGGAGTTAGTTGCTACGCAGATAGAGAGCCAAGCCCGGTGGGAACAAATACAGCGGATGGAGCAGCAAAATAGAGCGCTTCAAAGCTCGTGGGATAGACTTCGACAACTTGAATGTAAAGTAGAGGAGCAAGCGGTGGAAAAGGCGCATGCGGACGAAGAAATTCGGACTTTACGCGATAAATTACGGCAAGTATCCCAAATAAACAACGACAGAGAGCTTAGTGAAGCTAGGAAACATGGGGAGAAATTTCAAGAACTCTATGAGTTACAGATAAATGCGTTGCGCATTGAGAGCGATATGAAGCACCAGAACGAAAAGCACGCCACTGAGATGAAAAATGTCCGACAGGAGTATGAAAACGACATGCAGGAAGTCCAACGGGAGCTGTCCGAAACTAGAAAAGAGAATGAAGAGCACCAAAAAGAGGGGGGAAAATATGTCGACCGAATCGAAAAATTGCAAAAGGAGCTGTTTCATGCCAAGAAGAGGAATGAAGAGTATGCAAGGGAATTGAAGGATGTCCAAACCAAGTTTATGCCAGCAAAGAAATGGAATGAGGAGTATGCAAACGAAAGGAAAAGAGCCCAAGAGGAACCGCCACAAGCCAAAGAAGGGAATGAAGGGTATGCGGACAAAATGGAGAATATGCAAAATGAACTATCCCAAACGAAAGAAGCGAAAGATCCCTACGGCAAAGAGAGGGAAGGTTATATCAATGAAATACAGAGTCTCCAAGAGAAACTGTCACAGGCCAAAGAGCGGAATGATGACTATGCGAAAGAAATGAAATTACTGGAAAAGGTCCAAGAAGAGTTGTCGAAGGCCCAAAGACGAAATGACGACTATGCGAAAGAAATGAAAAAGGTCGAACAGCAGTTGTCATACGTCAATGAGACCATTGCAGCGTACGCCGAACGGGAGAAATTAATGAAAGCCGTCAGACAAGACCTGTTAAAAGCTAAGAAGCTGAAGGATAATTACGCGAACAAGATCAAGAACATTAAAAACGAACTGTCACAGATGAAAGAAGCGAAAGAACGGTACACCAAAGAGAGGGAAGATCATGTCAATGAAATACAAAGTCTTCAAGAGAAGCTGTCACAGGCCAAAGAGCGGAATGATGACTGTGCGAAAGAAATGAAAACTCTCCAAGAGAAGCTGTCACAGGCCAAAGAGCGGAATGATGACTGTGCGAAAGAAATGAAAACTCTCCAAGAGGAAGTGTCACAGGCCAAAATGCTGAATGATGACTATATCGAACAGAAGAAAGAGCATGTCAGCAGCGTAGAGAAAGCGCAAGAGCTGTTGTCAGAAGCCAATAAAACTATTGCGGCATACGCCGAAGAGAAAGACAGAATGGAAAACGTGCGACAGGAGTTGTCGCAAGCCAATGAAACCATTGCGGCGTACGCCAAAGAGAAAGAAAGCCATGATAGGTCTGAACAGATAAAGCAGCAAGTCCTAGATAGCACACGTTGGCGCCATTTGCAGGGAATAGCAGAACAACAGAAAAGAGCCAGTGTGTTCCTGTGCCAGCTTTTTGCTCAACAACAATATCGGGCTAAATTGCTTGCCAAATGGTCAAAGGATCTCTCACTGGATGATTTAAATACTCTAGATAAGCAAAACATGGCTCTTCAGACATACACCCACAAACTTGAAGAACTTATGGTGTATATCGACCAACGGATCAGCGCGGAAAACACTGCCGTTAGGCCAAATCCAGAGAATGACAGTGAGGGATACTCTCTTTATCTCGCAGCAGCAGAGTTCCTCGGGAAAGCAGGCGATTTGCTTATTCAAGCCGGACAGGACTATATCAAGCAACAGTTGGCGATGGAGCGGCAGAGGACGAAACATAATATCGAGATTTTCACGATGATTACAGAGCAATATGACGACCTTGACGCAGTGTCTATAAATCATGGGTCGATGGATGCCGTACGTAACGGATACCAAGCATTTTTGCACCTCCAGCTAGACTGGTGTAGAAAGGGAGATGCTACAGATTCTGAATCATGGAATGAAGCCGTCCAGGTTCTGATTAATCGCCCGACTCAGAAAGTACTAGACCGGCTGAATTCATTATTAATTAGAATAAGAGGACCACTAAGGGTAACCACTCATCAAGATCTAAAAGCTGTCTTTCAAAGGCAGCGGCAAACAGAAGAGGATGAAATTTGGACGATACTTGGAACATCGACGCAACCGTTTGATGAGAGCCTAGCGTGGTGTTTGCGTAGGGTGTATAATGTATGCAGGATACGCGAACAATACCGACTGCAGGTATTGGATGAAACTCAATTGGTCGAAGAGGCAGAGAACAAACTAAAAGACCAGGCGCATAACCTTGAAGGGAAGGTCAATAAAGTACACCATGACTTACAGGAATCACAGAGCAAAAATCAGGACTCTCTATTGCAAACGAAGGACACTGAAATAGAGCAAGACAGAGAGGAAGCCAAACGTCCGGGGCAGACCATCGAAGAGCCCCGTAGTGCAATAACATCCTATTGTCCTGATGTACCACGGCACCCTGGGCAGCATTATGGAGGTGATACAGAACGAACGAGCAAGGATGGTGAAAATTCAGGACACAAGGTTCATCCTGGAAGGGACACCGGGGACTCGCCAACCGATAACATTGTCCCAACCACGACAGGGCAATCAGTGGAGATGCAGCCGCAGGACAATGCTGCCACGACTTCAGATATAGCAATGAATAGAGAAAAGTTGCCATCATGGGACTTAGAGCTGAAGTTGAGCCCGCAATCGCCCATACCTGGGGTCGCGATGAGTCCGACAAATGGTGCGAGCACCCCCGACGATCCTACGGATGTGCCGTCGGAGCAAACAACCCAAGTAACCCATCCAGTAGAAGGAGTTAGACTCGATGATCAACAATCCGCCATTTCGGTGGGTCTGGATCAAAGGCCAATACATCTCAACCCCGAAGCGGTCGCGGACACCAACCCCACCATGGGGCAGCCAATGCAAAAGTTCTATATCCATGATAACCAACCACCGTCGATGGGCACAGAGAACCAAATGCATTGTAAAAATTCACAAACAGATATACCATTACCTGGAGAAGACAATTCAATGGCCGAGGGACGGGCGGAAAAGAAGACGGAGACATACCCTATGGAAGTTGAGCATGAAACCAGTTCTGTACGAGTAGCGGACGCTACAATGGAAAATCTTAGTGGTGATATCTTGGAACCGAACAGCCTTCCACCTGCGATACTTACGCCTGAGAATGTCTTTTCCGCGAAAACGGAAATAAGAGGAGATTCAGAGCAACCGGTAAAACGGAATGAGAGGGTGAGCAAGGGACAAAAGAAGAAGAAAGAGAAAAAAGGCAAAAAGAAAGAGGTAAAAGAGAAAGAAGGGAACGGAAAAGAGGAAAAAAAGAAAGACAGGGCGAGAGAAAACGCAACAGACAAGAGAGAAGTTGAGAAGAGTAATAATCTAGAATCGGGAGCTACTCGAATAACATTGCGAAGTGGCAAAATGTTAGGGCCATATGAGAATCGAAGTAAAGGCCGGGGTGTGGATGTGGAATGGGACTCACGCCCATCAATCGATCGGGACGCAAAAGAAAACCCACAAGGCCCACACAATAGCACGTCGAACTCCGAAGATCATCAGGCATGCGGTAAACCATGTGCCGAAGCACAACGATTACCACAGTCGGGAAGTCCTTTTGATCTTGAGGGCAAACTAGCCGCGCCGAGCAATATGACTACAACCACTGAAGAGGGCACCAGCGAGGAAGGAGCACCCTCTGGAGTGCCACAGAATGAGCCATGTGTCCGAGAACAAGACAGGGATCTGAAAGACTTATTACATCATAGCAAAGAACAATTGCCTACCTTACCTAAAGAAATAACCGATCCCGAGACGTCCCACCGTGTGCCTCCAGTTGTCAATGGTGCATCTAGTGTAGACACACACCCAGGCTCGTCCTGTGTCTCTGGATCCTCCCCGGAGCCAAAATTAACAGATACGGGTCAGTCATTGGTTGAAGATCAGGATACACATTCTGGGGAACTACAGCGTGGAAGTAGCGTCGAAAGACCTATGGTACAACGAGAGAGCTCCGAGGTATTGCGAGGATCAAACCAAGAAGAAATGAAAGATCACCCAGATGATCGCCTGCCGGGCCAAGAAGAGAGCCTTCCTGTTGCCCATATGCAGGTTGAGAAATCGGATGGCAGAAGCCCTGACCCTCAGGGTGTGGGTAGTCATGACCAGGTACCGAATATACGGGTCCACGAGGCACCAACAGAGCCAAAAGCTGGAGTCCCTACCAAGCCGGACGATTCGTCGCCCAGAAAACGGAGGCATGGTGTATTATTCACAGAGGTGCCAAATTTCTCTACTGATTGGTCATTGGTTCGCCCATATACTAAAAATGACAAATGGTGTGAAGGTGAGCCAGATTTCAAGAAAATCAAATTGGACGAGGAGAAGGATGAATCAAAGTAGACCAGAAGAAAAATGCAAATCCCAGGAGAGGAAATACTGCTCCTAGGGCACTGAGAAGAAGACGATATAGTAGTAGCAAGTGAAATAGCTCGGCTTTTTTCCCATAGGATCACTATGATCGTACAATCACAATAATTAGATTTACAAAGTTTTACTAAGCAAGATTGCTGAGCCGAAGAAGGCATGTAATGACCTGGAAGAAAGCCCCAATAGTGGCTCTATACTACGAGAACTTGTGTGCTGACAACCTAAGCCGTACAACAATTTTCCTGGCCACCCGACGCAAAACCGCGCAACGAAGGATAGGATGAAGTTGCAACATCGAACGACTTAAACCATATTGTACCTATGTCCACTTAATGCGTGTTGATAAGCATTTCTCGCTAGCTTCAATTCATATAGTAGTGGACACTGTAATCGCTGCATCTTAGTCCAAATTGGGATGCCGCTACCACGTCTGATATTTTAGGTGCACTTTGACTAACAAGCATTCTTATCACTCATAAGAAGAATTAATCATAAGCAATTATCATGCCAAAAATAGACCGTGGCCAGTTATAAATGCTATCTAAGCCCACGAGAAGCGATCAGTTATTCAGTCAGTACAGCACAAATGATGGGTGAGCCCAGCAGACAGGAAGCAGCGACGCCAATGCTACAAAACCACCTAAATGTATCTTCGGGCCATATTAATGCGCGTCAGTTCATTATATCCGTGTTAACACAATGCCCCACATCTCACGCCCTTGATACCATCCCGGCAACTGTTAAATACCGCAAGAGCTCGGGAAATCCAGAGCCCCGCGTCCCTTGGAGATTGGATGTAGCCAAACAGTTTTTACCGCGCTAGGAATTTGCAATGAGGTCCGAGAACCAAAGGGAAAAGAACAAGCATGCTTGTACGACTCGTGTCATTCGTATTGCCTTCCATCAAGTATTCTATCAGTCGTTGGCTTGTTCAATTTAGCACGCTGTATGCAACAACCCGAATTGTTTCCATTCGCTACGATGGACTCCAGAGATCAATTGCTCTCAGTGGTGGAATATAGCACCAAGGGCATTCCTTCTGCTACCAGGCGCTATCACTTTACTACTCCGTATCTGAAATCACTTATTCCATACAGATACTGATATGGTACCACCTATGGCTTCCTCTAAAACCTGCAGCCGAAGGTTTCCCACGCCTTATCACACACAGCTGCCCATGGCCTTTTATAGGTAGTATGTGTAATGGTATATGTTTGGCGTAGGTCATCTGGTAAAACAGTTCAGGCTACTCTACGTCTATCTTGGCCACAAGTAATAGAAAGGCACGAGCTATTATTGGCAACAGATAAGCCACAGCTCACCGTTTGAGAAAAGTCACCACTGCCTATTTCTGGACAGGAATACGAGAAATGGTAAAAGGAGAACGATGACCCGTTATGCGTGGCACCGCTCTACAAATCCACTCTTACAGCATCGATGAACAGTAGTTTGGATAATGCATTGGGGCAGGTAACAGAGACAGCACATCAGAGCCAGGGAATCACCGTCAGTACGTTCCTGGCTTCTATTTCGACGGCCGTAGTACTCTTCGCAGTTCAGATTGTTATATTTATTCTACTTAAAAGCCGAAAGAACTTTCGTAGTATCTAGTAGGTGTGCTGACACTTCCCGCTCTGCTCTCCTTGCTGCTAACGAACAGCCAACCGCGCACCCATTTGGTTCCAGAGTGGGAACGAGTGAATGCTCCACCATCTAATCCCTTCAAGTTAGTCCGTCACTTGTTGAGTATTTCAGACGACGAGCTCATCCAACGATGTGGACTGGACGCATATTGCTTCCTTCGATATTTGGCCATGCTTTTCAAAATCTTCTGCATTCTAATGATATTCCTCTTACCAGTACTGCTCCCGGTCAACCTCATTGGTGGCAAAGGGACGCACCTCGAAAATGGCGGCGCCGGCGGGCCCCGCTGGAATGTGACTGGTCTGGACCAGCTGGCCTGGGGTAATATTCAACCACAAAACTCAGAGCGGTACTGGGTCCACCTGGTACTGGCGGCCTTTACCATTATTTGCATATGTTCGGTGTTTCTGCGAGAGCTGCAGGATTACATCCGCGTCCGACATGCTTACCTTATAGATCCCAAAACCGCTATTCGAACCATATTAGTGACCAATATCCCAAATGCCTGGCTCCCACAAGAGACACAGCCACCAAACAAAGGCCGCTGTAGAGCAATCAGCCACCTTGTAGAAAAGCTGTACTTCGTATACGAGACATTCCCGGGGGGAGTGCAGGAAATCTGGCTCAACCGGCAGTCCATGGGGGATATGCTGCTGGCCATCCATCGACGCTCCTGGCTACAGGACAAATTGGAGGCGGCAGTGACGAACCTAATCATAAGATGTAACCAGGCCTATCAAAAAGGGTTGAGTCGGATTCAGGGCCCTGCACCGAATGTATGTCATACCGACAAAAGGTACCGAGAGCAAATGCGACGGCCAATGTGGGATGCCAAGTGGCGACTCTACCGGCCGTGGGCAATGGTCGACACCATCCGGTACTGCTGTGAGAAAATTCAACGACTAACTGAAGAAATCGAGAAACAGAAAAGAAACGTCTATCCAGCTAACTCGGCATTTATCAAGTTCAAGGGGCCATTGCCAGCCCATCTCGCATGTCAAGTAGCCTGCCACCATCAGGTTGGGCGCTTACAAGCACAACTGGTTCTTGGTCCGGAGGATGTGATCTGGGCCAATGTGTCATTGACAGGGTGGCAGGTGTATCTGCGGCGCATACTGTGCGTAGTGGTAATGATGGCCATCACCGTGGCAGGTGCCCCTCTCGTGGCCGGCACCGGTATCCTCTCCCAGCTGTCCTATTTACGGAAAGCGTTCCCCTCGCTGACCTGGATCGACAAGCTTCCGGACTGGTTTATATCCGCAGCGCAAGGTCTACTGCCGTCGCTCTGTCTTGCGTTGCTCATGATGCTGCTGCCGGCCTTGCTCCGGTGGCTTTGTCGGCAGCAGGGCCTTCACACGAGAGTGGCAGTGGAGCTGATGATGCAGCAGTACTACTTTGCCTTTCTCTTCATTCAATTGTTTCTTGTGGTCGCTGTGTCGTGCAGCCTCTCGACGATCTACCGGAGCGCCACCGAAATTACGAGCTGGCCAACTCTCCTCGCGGAGAATGTCCCCAAGGCCAGCAACTATTTTCTATCGTTCTTGATACTCCAAGCTATGTCCATTAGCGCGGGTGAATTGGCACAAATCGCGCGACTCTTGGGATCCGTCGTTCTGCGAGCACTCCCGGAATCCACCGCTCGACAGAAGTGGAACCGCATGCATCAGCTGCCAGAACTTGAGTGGGGCACGTTCTTTCCTCTGTATACCACGTTGGCTTGTATAGGTAACTGTCCCCCAGTCTCCAAGGCCAACGACTACTGATCTGTCCCCTGTTCTTGCCCCAGGATTTATCTATTGTATCATTGCGCCGATTATTGTTCTCTTTAACGTTGTCACATTCGGGCTTTTTATACTCGTCTACCGCTACAACACGCTCTTCGTAATTCGGTTCCGATTCGATACCGGCGGCCTCCTTTTTCCACGGGCTATTCACCAACTCTTCACAGGGCTGTACGTCATGGAGTTGTGCCTAATTGGAATGTTCTTCCTTGTCCGCGATACACATGGGAGATCCGCAGGTCGCCCCCAGGCTTTTGTGATGATAGTAATGTTACTGCTCACACTTAGTTATCAGGTTATTCTGGTCCGTATTTTCCACCCAATGCTTAAACATCTACCGGTTTCCCTGTCGGTTCTTCCTGAACCAGATACCGCGAGCGGCCGAATACGGCACTCAACGGACATGGGCCCATCCTGCGATGCGCCAGCCGAGCAGACAAATGACACGGAGCCATCTGATGCACCTTCCATACGTTGGGCGGGGAAGGTTGGGAATAGTGTTATCTGGATCCCTCAGGATAGGTTGGGAATAAGCGAGGCTGAGCGCCAGTGCATCTCGGCCGGCTACAACAACACTATTCTGGTGACCAGTGATGGGCAAAGATTAGATCACAAACTGCGAGTTTGTTACACTAAGGATCCACCGAATGCCCCGGTGGATAGGCCAGGTTGGGAGAGCGCGATACTACGACCCTAGCTGTCACATGCTGTATACCTCGGATACCATGCTCTCCTTCTCGCCAACTTCATCGTAATATCGTTGTAATCGGTAAAATGATGTCCAAACAACCATTTGTTTGGTTGGTGTAAGTCCGGCCAGCGTATTGTTGGGGCCCTTGGGTCCGGTAGAATCTACGGGTCTGCTGAGATCCATTTTCTTGGTAATGAACGAAATGGCCAGTCTTTGTATTCTTGTAGCGTGGTATAGTCTGCCGCGCTACGTACAGTATAACTGATTCTTGAGTGGTAGTAGCGTTATTTCAACGGCATTCGTCTTATATTTGTATCAGTATTCCTTATTATGGCCTTGCCTTGTCTGCCTCAAGGGACAATACGGTTTGTAATCCTCGCACGAGTAAGCAAGACTGTTGTTAGGAACTGACATTTGCGGGTTTCCCACTATTTCTCCCAATAGTTGTTCCTTGGTTCGACTTAATTGCTTGGGAGAATTACAAGAATATAGCCAACTTTCTTGCAGAAGATATCGCAAAGTAGACCAGATACAAATAGCTGTTTTGGGCGGTCAGAGAATGAATGGATATACACACACGCAGAGAGACAGGTACATTAAGTGTCATTATGCTTCTCATCACTCAATCTTATTGGCTTGGAGACTAGTTCTCTCTCTTGTGAATAGGTACATCTTCTCCACTTGAACATCGGTGACCACAACTATATTTGCAGAATATATATTTAAAAAAAATAACAAGAGGTTTGCTGCATAGCCTGGCTTCACGGGTTGGTGTATGGCCTTCTGCAACCCAACCAACCGTCCGTTGCATGTGCCAAACTTTCTCCACTAGCAGCTGAGCAATATCTGCCCAGTCATTTCTTCTAGCTCAGCCTATTGGTGTACGTGGTAAAGGCGTCTCAGACCAGTTCATTAGCAGCAAAGGTACCAACTTATGTCCTTCCCGCCTTGCCCTAGCGACAACCACGCTGTCAGCATCATCTGTAGAGTTGCGATCAGCACCAAATTCGAGTAACTAGTTAAAAATTGCCACATAACCATATTCGGCAGCCCAGCTCAATAGGTTTCGGCCAGATATATCCTTCTGGTTTGGGTCGACGCCAGCATTCAACAGTACCGTAACAACTTCAGTATGCCCCAGGCGTGCTACCCAGGAGAGAGGCGTGTGGCCATTCCAGCCTTTACGGCCGAACTCCACGCCGTATTCCAGGAGTTTTCGTAAAGCTGGGGTTTTTTCCCCTTGTCGTTACTTGTCGCTGTACGGTATGTATGTTTTTCTGGTAAAGCATCCGAGTTGATGGTGTGTTGAAGTACCGGCATTCTTGGCCGAACGAGTTAAGTCTCCATCTATTAAGGTAATTCTGAATTTCGAGAATGATTTCGAGAGGAAGTTTCGCGAATTCTATCATCTCCTGCCCCAATAAATAATTGTCACGTAAATGAGTGAAGGAGAGTGTGTCCCAATTCAACGTTAATTGATATATGTTGTAAAATGGCTCGAAACAACCAAGCTATTGTAAGCTGAATAAACAGAATCAAATTGAGATTGAAAGGCAGGGCCACATCGGGCGTCAAAATTAAGTGCGGGGGGTTTCGTCACACAGGGACTCTTTCAAACGGCGGACGGTGGCTCTGACAAAATTCCAGAATACTGGTATGTAGCATAATATGGCAATCCTATACAGTGGTCTGCGAAATGAGCCTGCCCCCAAAACAACTTTCTCTGGTCTCTAAATCATGACGCCCCAGACAAGCTAGGCTGATTTCGCAGACGACTGTAAATTACCCCAACAGCCGAACCAGCTGGGCTCACTCATCCGCGCCGATGGACAAAACCTAGAGAATCATGTAAAACAGAAAATAGTTGCTTGCCTTAGGAACATTTGCACCGCGGCGATGTGAAAACATGAACTGAAACACTTACTAGATTGCTGGAAGCCGGTTCCGGAAGAGCACGAAAATGGCGAGCTCGGCGGCAAAGATGAAGCCGCCAGTGCCCGTTACTTGGTCTAATGCGCTCTTCAGGCTCACATTCATGTGCCCCAAGGGAAAGGAAGCCCATACGGCTACCTCCGCGACGAATTCGAAATTGCTGGCATGGTTATAGGCAGTTTGAATGAGTCAACGCGGAACACTGAAAATAATCAATGAAATATAGAGAAGTACCTTATTCGTGTACTGTAGCATATCTCTTATTCTCAGGTAGAATACTTTCTATATACCTAAGGTACAAGGGGAGAGGGGTCCGTTATATAGGTACCAAAAAATATATATTCCGTTTAGATTTGACTCAGCAGCTAATAGTCTAAGGACACACGCTGAACATATAATACGGTATGGCAACAAACGAGATGACAAGCTGCGCTTGGCAATCCGGCAACAACTTACCGTCTTTTACAGCTCGCTGTTACTTTACTGCTGAAACTTGGACGATTCTTGCGGCTATTTAAATTGGATAAAATTGATAAAAACCGACGCTACTGGTCACTACTACACTCAGCTTTTCTGCCGCTGGACGTTACATTGGATATCAATACTTTCAATGGTATCGAATTATACTACTAATGTCGGGCTTGTTAGCACTAACACGGGAAGATGACAAATACTCGCCGAGCAACCACCATATTGCACATTGCCTAAAATCCTTCGGTTAGCTCGTTAGCGGACTTCGTGTCGCAGAAGAGGAGCGAGAGAGGCAACTTTGCGAGTATCACATCACGTGCACCTCGGCGTAGTTGTCAAGACCTAATGATCTCATACTGCCATTACTCATCCCCCATACCGCTAAACGTATGGAAAAGACTCCAATTGGTACTGGTGAAGATAACGAGATCATATTTCGCGGGGCTTTGGGACCGTGCTATGGTGATTTCCTTCTGCCAGATACGTTCTTTGTGCATCCAATAGTCGCTATAATCCCAAAACACCATGGGATCCCGTAGTGGAAGCAACTCATCCATAAGAACCCCCCTGTAAAGATCTTCGATGCGAATAATATCGCTGCCAACATTGACACAGACGGGAAGAATCCCAAAGTGTTTGATCCAGCGAGACTCCATGACAAACACACCAATGGATGAGGCTGGAGGTTGCTGGATTAACATGCGCCTCCAACTAGCCTCCTGACGTACGTATGCATCCTCGGGGTCGGTGAGAGCTGCAACAGGGATGCGCGTACTTAAGGATCGGACATGCGAGCTTGGCCCTCTACAAAAGAGCTGAGGCCAGATTTTATTCTCCAGGAAAGGATTGTAAACGCGTCCAGTAGCTGATGACGGGTTATCACGGAGTGGTTGAAAAAACAAGGCGGTCTGAAGGCTCCGAGAGCTCTGCGTTAAATCATGCCAGAACCGACATACACGCTGAGCAGAGGTCAGGAGAGTACCGACGTCAGTGTGCAACAAAACCTGCTCCAGAATCTCCGGAATCCAGAATATCCTGTGTGGCTGGCTTGACTTCATCGAGTTGTGGCGGCTGCTGGTGAGTTGGACGTTCATTCTTTAATTTCAACAAGAGATACAAAGCGGTGGTGTTCTTCATTTACCCCGGCTTCTCGCTTCATTTGGATCATATACTTAACTCACTCGTAAATTCAGCTGCTTTGGGGGCATGCGGTGTACGTCAACGATAGCTATCCTGGTAGGCCTATTTACGGTGCTATATCAGCAAACCCAGAGTTTCACCATGCCCCCAAGGCACCCGTTTCCCTACACCTCCTGTCATTACATTCCTTTCCATTGGGAGAGCAGGTCTTAGTGCACTGTATCTAGCGAGAAACCGGAGTAGCTAACGAAAAGCAGGGCCTTTATCTGATGAGACAAGATAGCGAAGTCAAAGGGAAAGACCGAGCGCAAGTCCCTAGATGAGGCACAAAGTTCGCCCGTATAACTGTGATGGCATATGCTTTTGTTTTCCAACCCTATTCACATACGTACGCTCAGCCAAAAAACCGTAATGTACCAACCCCGTAACCATGGAAGGTTCAGGACTGGATGTTGGAACCACCACCGCATGCATGTGTAGCTAGCGCTCACGATCTGACCAGGAGAATAAAAGAGCTCCGTGACTGCCACAATAAAGATGGTTGGGGGTTTTCATTAACAAATATATTATATGACGAAGAAAAGAAAAAAAAAGACCCAGAGAATTGATACTATTGACACCAAATCCTTCTATTTCTGAACTATTTCGTTAAGATTGCTATTGGGCCTTGGCGTGAGTTCGATCATATCATCATATTCAATTAGTATTCTTTTGCGGGCAGATTGATTGTAACAAAAGGCCTCTGAACAACAATATGTAACCCTAAAACAAATTGCCGCTTGCAGTCACCTTAGCCATGGTTAGAAGCTGATACTGTCAAGGTCGTGGAACCGAGACAGCAGCATGTATAAGAGTATTCTCCACTTCTTCCAATCCAACCCAGCTACTGCATCTTGATAGTTGCTCTCGCAATTTTGCCTCATCTGACCCAGAGAGCTGCACTCGAGCATTCTCTATCTCTGCGTTTCCGTTCACAATCCCGAACAACCGCGTAACAAAGCATTTATCGCGACAACATCTGACCACTGTCATGTACTTCCGATCCTTAATCCACTCCCGATGCGCCGACACCTTTTCTTCAAGACTATACATCAGTGACTGTGTCGATAATCCAACCAGCCCTAGCTTGCCGAGCGGTATCTCTTCTCGGCCCCGTGGCATCACATAGGAAACGAGATATTCCCAATTAAGCTCGTCAACTTCTGAAAGACCATAATAGATCGTGAACGTATTAAAACCCTCGCCGTTTATGCCATCGATATGACGCTGGATAATGCGAGCAATTCTGTTCCACTCATGTGTTGTGATCGATCTTGCCGACAAGGACCACGGACGGGACAACCCGCGAGGGACGGCTCCGTCTTATTTTCTCGGTTTGAGATCAAGACAGTATCCCATGAATTGAAGTAAAGTATTCCAAATGAAGGAAATGGACGAAGTTGTACGAAGAGTGGATAGACGATGCTGAAGAACGGCGACACGATTCTGCAAGTTCGAGGTCTCACGAGGCTCAGCCGCAGATAATCCGCCCGATCACATCGGAGGTCATATCGGACGATGCGTGTTGGCAAAACGGTCGCATGGGCATAGCATATAATCAACGGAATCCAAGTACTGTCTTTTAGTACTGTAGCCAAAAGCTTTACCTAGTGTGCTCTCTACTGTGGTAGGTACTACTGCAAACTTCGCTCAGGTGAATATATTACATTCAGCCGACTAGTATATCTTGGCGCATTAGTTTCTAGGAAGTGTTTTTGATGTTTTTGGTTGGGAAGGAGAAGCTGTATCCTACTGTAGGAGGATACTGGTCGTGGTACAACAGTAGCCTGTATATCCCTAGGTCAAGGTGAATGGAACGATTCATCCAGCTGTGTGACTTGACTGGCTAAGGGCAAATGAGACAGTATACCGTCCTTGTATAAACCTGATCATGAAGCGAGAGCTTCTCTCATCCGCGTCTAATGTCTGACTCAAAATGGTTTGATCGGGTTCGAAGACAACAAATGTAAATGCGAAGTATAAGAGACTGTCGCCCACGTAGTGATTGACAGCCCAAAATTACAGGCTCTGCAATAGAGTTTACGAGGGTAATGGAAAGGCAATTAGTGACATCCATGCGATATGAGGAGGAGAAGATTGTCCGGGAGAGCAAGACGCCTCGGGGGAATCTACAGGGAGCCACAGGACAAAGGGGCCGCCGGGAACCACAGCCTGGAGGCCACGACAGGCCTTGACGATTCTCGATATTCATCTTCATCATTGGTCTATATACGGTCTAAATTTGCCCGCCAAATATCTTGTTAACGCACTATTTATGACCCCACCGATTCCGCATGTTTGAAGCTAGACCCACATGGAGCCAAAAATTGGTCTGTTGTCTAAGAGCAGGTAGCCAGGATAGACTTTGCTCCTAACGGGTTGACTTGTATAAAGGTTAGTGCTGTCCAAACTAAGATTCCGCTATCTATCATCGGCTCAACAGTATGCCGGGTTTGGAGGCTTCCCAAGAGTTTCTACATCGGCAGCGGGAGATATTGCGAAACCTGGCGGCTATCGAAAATTCGGAGGTTTCTACCGAAGAAAAAGACAACGGGGAGAAGGGAGTCCTCTATAGACAACTCAAAACTATCACTGAACAATTTTTAGTTTTCGAGCGGCCCGCAAGGCAATCAGCTACTGTGGGGGACAGTGTGCGTACGTCGCGTATCATCCGCCTCTCGGATGTGGCTCGGATAGTGTCGGAGCCACATAAACTATGACAGACAACATGGTACATTTATCTCCAATCAAAGCATATGCCTTGGTTCTCATTTATGACCTCACATGGTAGCAAGAGACCAAAATCACGACAGATGGTAAAGTAGAAGTGGAAAAGTATTGACTACTGTACGCGTGCAAGTTCCTAGTATAAATTCCATAGGTTGGGTTACAGTGTACCAGAGCTTCTATTTATATCTTTTGTGTATATATCAAGGTCAAAAATAGTATTGTCGTGTATGGAGTAGGTTTCGATATAACTTCAGTCTTAGTCGACAAATGATTTGGGCTCACAAACTGCTCCTGTGTATATCAGACTTTCTCTATATCCTAACTATAGAGGCTGTCACTCGATTGTTTGTTGATCAGGATGAATGTTGTGTACGTAATTTGCTCAAACCAATCGTTAGGCGGTGCGCCCAGCCTGGCATTCTCGACTAATTCAGTGCCCAGGCATTGACTTTAACAACCTCAGCTGGCGGGCAAATCCAAATGTACAGGAGGGTTAGGCTTACTCCGAGTCTGCCTGGTGCTCGCTTTCAGAAAGGGTCGCATACATTCGAAGCACAACGGAGCCCCGCGAAGTCCCTTGGCATTAGAGGTTGTATTTGGTTGATCGTCGAAGTACCTAGTCAGTCGGGTTTCTTCGCAAGGGGCCGAAGACGCGTTCACGTCATGGTATGCTAGAAGCTCTTCCACGTATGCTATTAGATATTCTACCCTCCACATCTATCTTTTACAACGCTTCAGGTTACTCCAGATTAACGTTAGAGCGTTCGCTTCAGCCGCAGTGGGTAGCTCGCGTCCGGACTCAGCCTCGTGAGGCTTTCTTGACGTAAGGGCCGATCTGGTGATAGTATACCAGCTATACAGGGTCCATCAGGCATAATTGCACAAGGTATGTTCTTCTCCCTTCACACCTCCCGTTCCGCCTGGCTTCCCACGTCGAATCTCAATTCTTGTATATATTGATAAAACATACTAATATCTCCAGGCACTTTGGGTCTCCCCGGCGGCCACATATATTTTGAAGAGAGCCTCGAGGAGTGTGCGATCCGCGAAGTTGAAGAAGAGACAGGCTTAGATATCACCAATGTCGAATTCCTGACTGTTACAAACGATATCTTCAAGAAGGAGAAGAAACACTATACGACCAATTTCTTTGCAGCCAAGCTTCACGGCAATAAACGAGAACCTGAGGTAGGTCTCAACCCGGGTCAGTAATATAAGTCCCTCCTTTCACTAACCCATTTCCTATAGCTCCGTGAGCCGGATAAATGTGATAAGTGGCAATGGTTCAGCTGGGAAGATGTGAAGATAATGTACCAGGAAGAAGGAAAGCTGTTCCTGCCTATGGAGAACTTGTTCCGGCAAAGACAGGAATTTCATCCGCTTAAAGCATACAAGAGAGACTGAGAAAAGCAAACAAGGCTGTGCGAAGGATTGTGTACACCCTCCTTTTTTCATTTTGCCTGGCCTTCTTGCTTATGGCTCAATCGACATGGGTTAGAGTTTTCAAGTGAAGGTTAGATAGGATGATATAAGCTACGCTTTTCTAGGCGAGTTGTAAACCCGTTCCTGATCTTCCTTTTGGTATACGATCTGAAACAACCAATGTGATGAATTATATGAGCCAAGTCACGATAACGACTTGCATTTACTTTCTTTACACTAAGTAGAAGCAAGTAGCTGCAATCTATTTATTAGTCTGGCCGGTGACAAGATCTTGTCACACATAATGTATGTAGTCTATAGCTCAACGCCATCACAGGTACACACACTGTTCTCGGGAAAACTGGCTATTAGCCAAGCTTTTTTGCTTTGTCGAAGACGTATTCTTCTGGGAACCGTAGGCTAGAATGATGATCGTGGCGTTTAGAAACAGAACAAAGATATTTCCCAAAGACAAGAATAATGCTGGTCCGTATTTACACACTATTGGTACCATTGGCAGTCGGACAAGACTATTACATAGCCGTATGGAGTATAAATAGTCGCCTCCAAGTCTGTGCTGCGGTCATCTCTACAACTTTCAATTCCAACCGTGACAGACTTTCGTACAGTGTTGGCATCGGCGAGGATTGTCTCCTTATTCTTTATCAAGTTAGTGTGATCATGTAACTACATATTGAACAATAGAGGAACATACATGGTTGCAGATAAAGACGCACGTACGGTCAAGCTGATCAGCAATCATGCAATGCGACCCTGCCACAACGGCCTGCGTTGAATGTCGAAGCCTCAACGAGTAAGCCAATCGCTTAAATGTGGGCAGCCTACCAAGGCCACGTGTACTGGTACATGTTGAATACCAACGAGCGGTCTCATGGCGACGTGGCTCAAACTCTGGACTAACCAACGGAAATTGGGAGACGTGCGGCATGCCTTTTGCAAACTGCCAAAAAGCCTGCGCATGGTTCGTCAGCATGTGTCAAGCAATACTAATCATTGTACGATCCACAAAACAAAGTACCAAACGTAGTGTGAAGCTGGGGCTGAACATTTGTGTGAGACTAGGTATTAAATGCCCAGTTCTACATTTCTTCGACGCACTGTACAGTTGCCGAAAGAAATTTAGTATCAGGATAGTCTGAAACTTTGCATCTATTTGTAGGACGAGGCTCAGATTGGTTGCTCATGCTGTTAATATTTTGAGCATAAAGATTTGTGAGCGCATCTCAACTAAAACGTTCATGTCAACTCGTGTGCAACACAAATGCATGGGCATCGTTTTGTGCTGCGCTGACATTTCCACTAGGGTACTTCGCTCGTACCCACCTGGCCCGTGATAACGTAAGATACAAAGAAGAGAACGTCATTCGTCTGGTCTACAGAAGGATAACGTGACACACTGTTCTTATCCGAGGCTATTGTGGGCGGTAAGTTGCTAGAATATGCGAGAGAACAAGTAAAAAAACGTGTAGGAACGCCCCTTTCTGCTAAAGGTCGGCCCCAGCCGTTCATAGTACATAAGAGCTAGCCACGTTATATGCTGAACATCTACCTTATTCTATAACGTGGATTGGCGAGTAATACATTTTTGACCTGTTCGAGATCCCAGAGTGCATATGTAGACCCCGAAGCTATTGTATTACTTGATGGATCTGTATATACTAGAGTACACTGATCTAGAGAATACTGCCCAAATTCGCTTTCGTATTACAACCTTCAATTTAGCATGTAGATGACGTTCTTCATACCTGCATACCTAATGGAATACGTGTCAGCTCCGGTTGAAGAAATTTCCATTAAATGTATATATTTACATGTCAAGGCGCGCCTACTGGGCGCAGCATATGAAGGACGACAATTGTCTTTGCTGAGATTTTCCTGCCGGTTGTATTGGAAATGACCACCAACAATCCCAAAGTGGCGATCATTGGGAGCGGTATATCCGGTCTTGCCGCTTGTTATGTACTTCTGAATTCGAAATCGGAATATAAAGCTGAAGTGCACGTGATTGAAAAGAAAGGCCATTTCGGTGGACACTCCGAGAGTGTGGAGTGGGAGAGCTCTGGTATTTGGGTTGATCCCGCTTTTACTTTGTTCAACAAAAAGACATATCGTGGGTGCTTGGCTGCTTGCAAACTACAGGAAGATGATTGCTGAAGCTCTTAGTAGCAAATTTTACGGCTTTACTAGCCAAGCTAAATGTTGCAACACTCCCAACACGTATCACATTCGGCGTGAGCCGCAAAGGGGAAGGCATAGCGTGGTCGTCAAAATCTCTTACGACAGTTTTCCCTGAATGGCGCAGTGTGTTTTCACTCGATCTATGGGCCATGCTATTCGACATGTGGTGGTTCAATCAGTTTGCCCTTGAGGTTCTCAGGGATGAAAAAAAATACTCTCAAGTCAGTCTCGGCGCATATCTTCACGACAGGGGGTATTCAGACTCGTTCAAGAAAAATTATATCTTTCCCTTGTTGTCCTCCATCTGGATCCATGATCCCCAATCATCCGTCAGCAAAATACCCGTAGTAATGGCGGTACGGTACCTCTACAATCATTGTTTGCTCAACACCTTCACCAGTTCTGTGGAATGGCTTATAGTGAAAGGTGGCGCGAAGGTTTACGTGGACGCCCTTATAAATAGCTGTGCCAGTGCAAAGCTTGAACGCTATGCTGAGGTAGCTCATGTTTACCCTATTACAGACGAGGGGGTTGTCAAGGTCTGCCTGCAGGACGAAACAGAGAAATACTTCGACCATGTCATAATAGCAACTAGTGCCCCTGAGGCCCGGCAATTGCTTCGTGGCGGCGATACCGAGGAACAGAGAAAGATACTCCACATGTTCCAGACCACGAAAAGTAGGGTTGTTCTTCACAAGGACAAGACAGTAAGCCTCTGAGGAAAATAGAACCAAACAGTCATCCTGCTAATCCGCCCAGTTTCTGCCTGATGATCC
>NVQI01000104.1:0-19656 GCA_002894705.1 Aspergillus sp. ATCC 12892
GAACCCGGGCCAATCTAGATCTAGCCAACTCGTCGGGTCCCCGCCAAGCCACACACTAAACCTAGTTAGGTAAGGTAAGGCTTATTAGTCACGCGCTTTACCTAATTAGGTCTAGTATAGTGATTTTTAAAGCTCTATCTCTACTATTTCTATATATCTTAAATTGATATATATATATATATATATATAATCTAGATCTATATAAAAATCTAGAAAAAATCCAGAAAAAATCCAGAGAATCTAGATTTTTGAGGCACGTGACTGCCAAGAAAAACCGCGCGGTTTCCCGAGTTCGGTGCGGGTTTTAACTCTAGAACCCGGAATCCGGAGCGGTTCCTAGATCTAGAAACCGAAACTAACCCGGAGCCGGTTTGGTGCGGGTTCGGGTCGGGTTTTCCGGTTAAACCGTACTACTCTAACAGTATTTATAAATTATAATAGTTCTTAATCTACAAAGTTATAAATTTCTAGTTTAGAATTAATTATAACTCCTACTTAGGCTTCTTCACGGCCCATCCCGGCCCAGGCCCAACCCCGGCCCAAGCCCACGGTGGGTTGGGCCTTGGGCCCGATTCTAGGGCCCACGATGGGCCTTGGGCCTAGTATAGGGGCCCATCATGGGCCTGTGGGCCCCCAATTGGGCACCAAACAGTGCAAACATAGGGCTTTATATCAAGAAAAGTGATTTATTCTGCTTATTAAGCAGCATTATAAATACCAAGACTAATATTTATGCAAAAATGGGCTTTGGGGGGGCCCATTGGGGGCCCTTCGTGGGCCCTGAAGAAGACTACTCCTACTTAGTCTATTATTTTTAATATAGAGGATGTAATTCTTAATTTCTTAATAATATTAAGATCTGAGATAATAGATTTATTTATATCTATAAGCTCTAGATAAGGCTAGACGGGCATGAAAGGCCGTAGCAGCCCACCAACCAACTTTATTAGACAGTTGCAGTAGAGCTGAGGTGGAAAGGGAGGCAGTATGGCTGCAAGAAGCGCTGACAGAGGTGCTGAGCTGATATACGAAAGCTGTGCGAGTGACCCCATTTCCTAAACGGCGATGGGAACCAGAGGTCAAAGCTAGCCGGCAAGAATATGTCAGAGCCAAACGAATATGGGCAACGGAATTCGGCCCCGATCAGGATTCGCACTGTTAGAAAGGTAAATCGTGAATGTTGGGGGACCTTTCTAGCAGTGGCCAAAAAAGCTGCAGATAGAGGACCAAGATAGACTAGACCCTGATGCCTCAGCCTGATGCTAGAGGGCGGTAAGATGCTGTAAGCCCGAGGTCACTGGGACTACACCAGTGCTTCAAGCTCTCCAGGGCCTAAGCCATAGACGTAATTCCTCGACTGACTATGCATCTACAGATAAACCAATAGAGTTCAAAAAAACTCTATTCAGTCGGGCAGTCCAAAAGGCGCCTAGGATAGTTTGCCCAGCTCCCCGTACCCTGAGACTACTATGGAGCTGGGATGCCACGCGAATTGTGGCACTAATACGCCAGTGCTTTAGACTAGGCCTAAACCGTCCACGGACATAAAAGACAGCAAAAAGTATCTTACTCCGCAAGCGTAGCCAGCCTGACTATGCAATGGTTAAGGCCTACAGGGTGATCAGCCTACTGAACTATACAGGCAAGGTATTGGAAAGGATAGCAGCAGAAGCTATCTCTAGCTACTGCGCGTTAGCCAGTGTTCTACATCCAGGGCAAATAGGAAAGGCGAACACAACACAGCGCAATTAATGCCGTAGCCTGTTGATTGAGGAGGTGCCCGAAGCGTGGAGCCAAAAACAGCAGGTAGGGGCCCTCTTTACGGACGTGAAAGGGGCCTTTGACCATGTAGATGCTATAAGGGTAGTAGAGTGAATGCTAGATCTAGGCCTAGATATGTGCAGTCATTTCTAGAGACCGCAAAATACAGCTGGTTATCGATCAACAGCGTCGTCCTGTAGAGACCATGGAGACAGGTGCCCTACAGGGCACACCAGTATCCCCGATTCTTTTTTATCATCTATCCAAGAGGGATTACTCAAGCAATAGAGCATGCAGTACCTAGCATTAGAGCTATATCATTTGCAGATGATATAGCCCTACATTATCAGCTAGTTTGGGACAAAAAGCCTATCGAGGACTAGAATAGGCTGTTTAAGATTGCTATAGAGCAAGGCAGGAAACAAGCAGTTCAATTTGATACTGAGAAAGACCGAAGCAGCTCTTTTCACAAGAAAGGGGTCGATTACTTAAAAATCTGATGTAGCAAGTATAAAGATCCAGGTAGAAGGATACAGGGTTGCCTTTAAACTCGGAGGTCATACGGTGGCTAGGATGATGGATAGATAGGTATTTAACCCTTACGCACTACCATACCTGTCTATGTAAAGCCCACAGGGTGGAAGCATAGGTGCAAACCCTGTGCTAGACCGAAGGCTATCACCAGGTCTAGTCTAACGTATTCCGGTAGTCGTTGTGTAGGCAGGTGCGCTGTATGGGGTAGAGCTTTGGTGGCAGGGTCAAAACGATAGACACAAGAGCATCCAGTACTCGATTAATCGGCAAGCACGCGCGATTATAGGCGTGCTTAGAGCTACTTCGATTGGACCACTTCCCAACGAAGCAGCTCTGTTTCCGGCAAAAGCTCTACTGGACAGACACCAGAGACAATATGGCTTAAGATTACCAGGGCTGCCTGAGGGGCATCCAGCCTATTAGTTTCTGCAAGGGAGAGTGCTATGCACAGCCCGGGGAATAGCCTATGGACGATCGAATTTGGGCCAAAGGCCCTAAGGGCTTAGGCACGAGGTCCATGGGGCCTAGAGCAATATCAAGCTGCTAAGATAGATCATAGATCCATCGGCAGAGCTTGAGATAGTAGAGGCCTCTCCGAAAGCGTTTCCGGGCACTGTACTAGTGTCCATGGAGCCAGGAAGCTATTAGGCAAACAAAATATCTAAGTATGTGGCTAGCTGGGTCACGCCTGAATAATGAAAGAAAGAGGCGCAGGTATTGCATGGCAAGAGCCCTCAGGCACTTGGACAACCAAGAGAGTGTCTCTAGGGCAGGGATAAGACCTTCGTTTGGCTTTAAAAAATCCGCTTATTCCTGTTACTGCTGGTTGTACAACTGGAAAATATCGTCTACTAATTCTTGACAGTCATGGCTGCCATCTTACGCCTCAGACTGACGAATCATGCAGTAAGAACAGTGTCATCCCTATCTGTATGCCTGAACATTCTCCGCATAAACTACAGGGCCTTGATGCAACAGAGAATGCGTACGGGAACTAATCATATTGATCAGCTTGGCTTTCTTGGGGCATTTCCAGAACTCATAAAAGCGCCTTTCAAGGCAGAGACTATTTAGAATAACTTTGCAGGTGCTGGTTTAGTTCCATTTGATCCAGATAGGGTGTTCAGTTAGTTGAACATTCAGCTCAAGACTCTTACACCAGCAAAACACCACAAACTGCTTATATAACTAGGCGGCTCGAATAGTAGGCATCTGCAGTGGGAAAGCTGCTGAAGGCGTGTACACAGAGCCCAACATCTTCACTGGAAGCACGATTGTTTACAGGACATTAACTAGCTTTAAATGAAGCAGTTCTTGCGCGCGAAGAAATACGCTTGTTAAGTACTTTTAAGAATGGAAACGTCAAACGCGGATATATTATACTAGGTAGCTAGTGCATATGGTTTTACTAGTTATGAAGGCCTAGGGCGATTCCTGCGCGAGAATAAAGCCAACAAAGCTCAGGATAGTATACCGGTAGATCCAGTACCATCTATAGTTGAACCGGTGTACGAGCGCCACCGCGCTGCAGTGATTATCACATTTTAGGACATAAGCGATCAATACTATTAAAAAGGGAAATTATGCCCTACGCAGAGGATCTAACCGGTAAATCCAACGAATCAGTGTCTTGTACATCATCAGGGGCATAAACACATGATTTATCTTATACACCGTTAATTCATTTGCCTTTGGCCAACAAAGGCCCACAAGTCCGCGCAACGCTATCGCATTTTAGCCCAGTGGACGTGGAGTAATGGAGACGGCGCACGATAATAGCTATTGTAAATACATACCTAAAGGACACGCAATTACAACTAGGCAAGTATACCACCCAAATATCAGGTACTATCCATGACTGATATAAATTCAGATATACTGAGGCCGGTACATCGTTTATGTCAACTCTCGCAACTAGATGAAATGAGCCTATAGGGCTTAGGCTGTGATACTTTGGTGTTTGCAGTAGATATCTGTGTATCTGCGTCAAATTTTGGTTATAAGCTCTGGAAGACAGCTGCAGTTGCATATGCAGACCAATCATAGGCCGGCACCACTGTATCATCATTCCAGCCAGGATTCAGCTGCGAAAGGCTGTCCTGAAAGGTTGTACCCTGATAGAGCTGTCTCAAAGCCCTCGATACCGAGGAGCCTAAAGAAGACAACTGGAACGCCGACCTTGAAAAGTTCATTCTTATAAAAAGCGCGAGCCCAGATTGAAAGAGCCATTCTTTCGAGACTATAACTAAATCCTCAATCTATTTCGCCTGCACGGTCCCGAATTCTCCTAGAAGGAGACCTAAGTTGAGATCAGATTTCCTATGGCTAAGATTCTTTGATATGGCGGGAGATATGAAACACACCAAGCAAGCCCCTTGTGAAAATTATGGTACCGATATTCCTAGCCGTGTCAATGCCCTCTGGGATATTGCTGACTTTCTGGATGATGCTCGAGAACCACCATTCCTCCTGGTGACCCAGTTGTTCCTCCACGATGGTAAAATGCATGTTGTATTCAATTTACTTCACAAATATAACTTTGTGGACACTTATACACGGAGATTCGAAAGAGTTTCCCAACATACCGAGTATATAGGTAGAGCTGCCGGTTCGTTTCTTGGTGAGAAGAAATCAGAACTCGAAGAGCACTATGAATGTCTCAGGTAATCTGCCAAGCAGGTCGATGACTTCGAAGGCCCGGGGCCAGAGACGGTTTTTAACACTAGTCTTAACGTCCTGCAGATCGAGCGACTCGCGGCTGATCTGGAGAGATTTAGTGGCGATATGCTTAGCCATTGCGCAGTTTTCTTGTTGTCCAGCTGAAAAATGGAATCGGAGGTTGCAGCTTGGACGAACTGGAGTCGCTCCCCTTTTCCTTTTGCCTGGGGCTTCAATATATTTTCTACCTTTAGTTATCATCAAATGGAAAGTGCGGGAACACTGTCCTTGAATATTCCGCCCTTATTCTAAGCAATTTGCTGGGTAGCTTTTGTAGGTTTTCAACATGACCAATGCCAACCCTCATGATGCCCGTAATGACAGGTGATTTTTGTCATTATATCTTCGACGCTTTGAAGGTCTACAAATCCTCCCTGGTGTACGAAGCCCCGAGTTACTATCCCTCTCAGTAAAAATGAGCTGGGTTGGAACAGAAGGAAGATCCGACTTATCATTATTTTCTGAAAAATCTTGACCGTCAGGTTCCGAATTACATTGTATAACTCGTCGCTGCGGTATAACTTTTATTAGCTAGCCCGTTCGAGAGCTTTGCTTATCTGCAACGGATTAACTATTTGTGAATCATCCTTCCCAGTATCGCTGATCCCACATTGAGCTTCTCGATTATCCTGCGCTGCATGGTCTTCATCTGCTGTCTACTTCCCTTCCTTTGATAAGATTTGATTCATCAAGAAAAGTTCTTGTGGGATGTAGATCAAAGTTAGTCGCACACTTGAACGTCATTAGATCCGGATCGTTGTAGATTTTAGGGATCCTCGTCGATAGTGGCAGATGTCCCGTGCAGAGTAGAAAAAGCCGCTCAACTCCGGCACCAGGTGCTGGGATAGAGAGGATATCCTGCACAGAATTCATAAGAATGAGAAATTCATATTCATGATCAATCCAGAAGGTAAGAGGGTGTATTTGAAGAGTCCCTTACGTATGTATTAATTAATATAGAAGATCGGTTTTATATATATTGTACATACCACTTCCGAAGTACCTTGTAAGTTTGTCAGTCTTACCAGGAATTAGTGTTTCAGAGTCATTTTCCGTATAATAAAAGAATGGAGCTCTGAAGAATACACCAGAGAAGAGTGACGGACAGAAGTTGACTGGCTGTCGGAGAGTCGCTGTTTATATGGCTCAAGGCACTCCTGAAGGGTAGTTCGATAAGTCTCATGCCAATCCTGTGAATTATCACCCCATTCCTTACCGGGAAAAAACTGAAGCTTATATGTTAGCGCAAAAATGGTAGCAATTGTATAGTAACTTCCATGCATCTGCTTGGTCTTGCTGTAATAGAGCGAAAGCTTACTTTGACCCGCTTCAGAAGCACTGAGCATCGACTGTTTCCATGGGACACTTTTCCGTCTGAGTTGGGCGATAGGCTCTTCAATGTGAGTAAAGACTGTATTACAGATATTAGATATAGTATGAACAGTAACAGCCTTAGTCTTTGGAAGCACGGTTGTGAATCGAAAGAACGGCTGGGTCAAGTAAAGAAGGTAGTCAGTCTGCCGCCATTCTTCTTTGGTGACCTGACGTTGACATGTGCCGTTGTACTTAGGACAGAATCTTTGAAACACTGATCGTAAACGCCTAACAGGCCTAGCATTGGAAAAATTGAATGCCAACGTATACAAACATCCTGGGTAGGAAGCAGTATTGACCCTTCTGTCTGGAGATGTTGAAAGTTTTCACGGCGTTGGGGCCAAGCATTGACAAACACTGCTGGGTCACGAATCTATAGCACGTTATATGATAGTCTCCCTCGCACCTTTGCCAATGTATTCATAATTTCCTTTTCCTACTATTGATACCAAAGGATTGTATTTGGGTAGAAGACAATTTCCTTATGCAACATCACTTTTTTTTGGATCACCTTTGGTATTCTCCAATAATTCTCGTAGGCTGAATGGAATTCACATGGGCTAATCAGGGGACCCGAACAATTAAAACACGGCTGTTCACCTCCAGGGATCTGACTGATGCTTGAATCTTCTCCATTAAAGTATTGTCATTTGAAGCATGATCCGTTGTAACAACTAACACTCGATCCACAATTCGATATTGCTGGAGGATTCCAAGAAGAACATTGCTAAGATTTTCCGCTGAATGTTGCCATGAAAGGGCTCAAAGGCTAATACGGCTTCGCGATAGTCCCATTTAATGTATAGAACGGTTAATTGAGACGCTTTCCACGTCTCCGACAAAGAACCTTTGGCTGCCCGGAAAAGAAATGGGCCACTGGGTCAAAATGATCCCAAACATCGGAACTCCCGACCCAATTCATCTTTTTTTTGTCCTTATGTTTGCAGCCACCACTCAATAAACTCATTCTTGTTCATAAAAGACCCAGCTCTTGTTCTGATCAGGATCAATACATTGAATATAAAAAGGAACAATAAATGGTCGCGTGAAGTCAGGGTGAGGAATAGAGAAAAGGGATTGCTGGCTAGATGATGTCTCAGTTATTAATTGTGAACATCATCAGAATAAAGGTCATATAACTCATCCCCATCATGAAAAGTTGAGGGTAAGCTATCAGACATCTGGAACACAACGATGTGCTGAACCAAAAAAGGAAAAAAAAATGATGTAGACTAATGTAAGTAGAGTGACTGGGTACCCCTATGAATTAGGAAAACACCACACAGTTAGAATAAAGGGAAGAAAGTTAGGTTATACACCCTCATTCGTTCATGTAAAGGGAGTCCGCACATTTATAGACAAAGGACTTTTCTTACGCCCTAATAGGTCCTGTGGTACGATTAATTAACTTCAAAGTATATGTAGTGCACGGGGCACATGGCAAATATATATATATATATATTCTAAATAGGAACTGCGGTAATTGAATTACCAGGAATACCACTCTTAAACTTTAAGTATTTTGCCCAAGTACTATATGATACTGGGTAGTAATAGAGTAAAGAGGCAAAATACAGTGCAGTATCAGAACATTTCATGTAGGTTGTTATGACTTAACGTTCATACAAGCTACGTGAAAAGTGGCTTATTTATATGAATAAGCAAGTTATGCCTTGAAGTTATGCATAGATGGGCCCTTGGCGGGCTAGATTGGGCTGCAGGGTCAGCCTGTGGGCCGGATTTGCAGAGCTCCAGCAATACAAGAGGTGACCGCATGACCCGGGATCACGTTACTGTCAATCCAATTAGTAAACAATAATTTTAATATATTATAAAATTTTCAATAGCATAGGGCGCTTTCACCAAGAAGTTACTATGGTCCGGACTCGATTTAGTCCGCTGTACTTGACCCTTCACTTGAATCGTTTCTGAACGAGGTTAATGCTTGTTGTGGGTCCTCCCTCACCGATCGGCCCACCCTCCTTTCGGTTGATTTTCATCGGAGCAAATGACAATCCTCGTACAAGACGTTGTCCAAGAACAGCTTCGAAAATCAAAAGAACCATTACTCCGCTTGATTGCTCGACTGAGCAACCGCCATTGTAACGAAGCGTTAGAACCACATAAGCCATTCGCTCCCACCTTAGTGGAAGGATATGCATGATCTTTTCTTTGCCAATGGCTAAATCTCGAAAGGGGACGTACCTAGCCCGCCAATGAACACGTGCACGACATTTTGTAAAGGCCCCATGGGAAAAATTAGTTCAGGTATACGAATTTTTGTTACTCACCAAGCTTTGTAGTACTTAATAGGAGCGACCTGAATCCGAACAATCGACCCATGTTTTGAAGTTAAGAGCCTAGCTAAGAAAGTATGTGAGTGTCTTCTCTATTAGGTCGTGTCCTTCAATGGCTGCTGCCTTTATCTTTCTGAAGCAACATATCGGGATCTCTGTATATTTTAGTTTTCAGGAAAAAACATTTTATTTCAACCATTTCTCAAATAGAGGCTGCAGTTGTAGATATCGATACACCGGCATTGAACAAATCGCAGAATTTGCTAAAGGGGCGTCTAGCCGCCCATAGATATCCATCCGCTCGCGTATCCCCGGCCTCGCTTCCACAAAATAACTAGATTCAAAGGGGTAGAAAAAGGGCAAGCTAGATAGAAAATTAGCTCTTGTCCAAGACGACAACGTATCAGTTGGGGCGAACGAACCAATACACTGCAATTAGCTTTAAACCTGCACACCATCTCCTTATATATTTAGATCAATTGCAGCAGCAAAAGTAGAGCTCTAATGCCAAATATCGACTAAACTCAGAACCATGTTCACCTACAAGTGGACCTCCCTCTGGGGGAGAAATTTCATATTTTCCCAAGACTTACCTGGGTGTATTTCAAACAGGAATAAAATATCTAGGTTCTATATATATCAATTGCCAACTATACTTCGCATTCCACCCCCCTCAAGGAACTGGGTCCATTAGAACAAAACTCATAGGGGCCGTTTGTGTCTCAACAGAACCAAATTTTTGCCCACGATGAGAACCACTGGATCAGTACCACATTGGGATGGGCAGAGAAACGCTAGCTACATGAGATCACGCTTTCGGCTAAAATTTGGCCCTCTCTTCTGCGTCGGCTTGTGAGTTTCACTAGAATTGCGCAACACTGTCAACCCAAAAATAACGTTAATCGTCCATCCCCAACCATTCGGAGATATATCAAGTGTATTACGTCAGTTGCTTTCTTGCTTTCTTGCTTGCTTGCTTTCTTTTTTTCTTTTCCCTTTCCCTTTCCCTTTTTCTTTTTCTTTTTCTTTTTCTTTTTCTTTTTTTTTTACCCTTTTCCATTTCTTTTCCCATTGGTTTTCCTTTTCGATTTTCAAGATCTAAATAGAGATGTCCCAATATTCCAAAGGTTTCCTTTTCATCAATGCTTAGCCTTCAACAGAGCATGAACGTGAGGAGATCGAGCAAGCTGTGCGGAGGCATATAGGAGAATGGATGTCTATATCCCACAAAAGCAGAACTGTGCAGTGTTGAGCACTTGTTATCTTCGAGAAGAGAAAGAGACTTACATGACATAGGACAATGCTCTTCAGGCCACGGATCATCGCGATATTGGATTAGCTGCCAGTTTGCGTAATCCAACACTGCAAACTCTGCAGCTAAACCTACCCCCCAGAAGTCCTACACGTCTTTATTGCCAGGTCCTAGCCAGGTGGGAGAAAGACTATTTGGGCCAGCCATAGGGAGAAACATTTTATATCATTAGCAGCAGAATGAACCTTGACTACGAAGGTTTGTGAGACAACGGGAACCGGAGCAAGGGGGGAACTTGAATGGGGTCGGGTTTCCTAACTCTGCTCCACTGTTTACATTGTATGTGCTGGACCCAAGTCAATTGAAACCGAGAAGACTGACTATGGTGCCCATCTCGATAGTGCAATAAATTAACACTACGCAACTGAAATCGACTGCAGTCCTCTCGCGTGAAATGAACTATGAGTACTTTAGTAGTAGTGGAATCGCAATCACCAAATGTTGTATCTTGCACAGCACGCCTTCCTTCCCCAGCCCCCCCGGCGAAAAGTGATATCATGGCCGATCATGATTGAGAGATATACCACGAACCACAGGGACAAATTGAATACCGTATTCTTGAGGGAACGCTCACCAGTGTTGGTGCAACCGGAGAGTTGTAATTGGTCTGAAAGAATGGGTAGCTGAAAGATAATCGTACGAGAAGCAGCAACTCGCACATAGACGAAAGAGCCTATGAGGATAAAGTGATATTAGATGACAGTCAATCAAATTCAAAGTATGTCTCGGCTCACTACAGTTAAGATAATGACATATATTGATGTATATATATGCTTATCAGAAAACCTTTTGAATATCTCCTAAGCATCTGGGCTAACATATTCGGATTAAACTGATCGCCTTACTCGCAAGCTCAATGAAACGACCATTTTGCCTTGGCGTACCCGTGTCTAAGTAAACTTTCTAGGGACAGCTGATTTACTGTCTGGCAGCGCCTGAAGGGCCTGGCTACTTGGTCTCTAGGCTCCAACCAGTCCAACTACCAAAAAGCTCGAACCGAATCGCCATGCAGCTTTTGCCGCCACTGATCAAGATGCGACATAGATCTGCGACTTAACAGATCTTGAACTCACTTGCTATTTCGAGCCATCAAATTGTAATTTGGATGATTGGACTCGCTTCGACGTATTGCATATTGGCCATAGTCTGCTAATCCCAAGGAGGTACGATCTGTCTAAATAGGAGTGTAAAGGCCATGCACCAAAAGTCTGAGAAGAGTCAAAATACCACGTGACCTTTGACGATAGTTCAGGTTTTACGATTCAAGAGGGTAGAATACTATTGGTCTAGCCTCGCGTGGCTCAGTAAGCTACGTTGCGAGGGCATTTGAGACATGCCTCCGTAATCATTCTTGGATTTACAGCCAAGAACTACCCCGACTTGGTAAGTTGGTAGGCGAGTATGAAGGCTATGGGTAGGCATACAATCCGTAGCCTAGCCATAAAAGCTTTTTTGGCGAAGAAACATCAAACTTGATCTGGACATTTGTTACTTTGTAGGATACTCTCAGTTTTCTCATGGAGCTGCTGGCTGGCCCTAGTAAAACTTTCCTTTTAATCATGCGCCATGGCCTCGGCATTAATATGCATTCACAAGGCTGTAGCCCTAAGTATGTTACCGGCTGATTGATTCATTTTAGCTTGCAGTGAGCAATAAGGGTGCCTAGGTTGGTTCGTCCATACATGTCTACCCGGGGGGTTGCCTAGTACTTGCTACCTGGAAGGGAAAAAGGAAAAATACTATATTACTTGGTTGACGGCGGGTTTAGCGCATATTACGTTAACATTCATTTGTTTTAATGTAATAAAACACAGAGGACGTGTTTTGCCCGTACTTTTGTTCCACACACGAAATTTGACCCACACTGAAATGTGGGTCCTCCCTCAATAACCGACCCACTGCTGCGTGCGGCTGACCAAACCAAACCGTAGCAATGAGATGAGCCGTGCTTGTACTATGAGAGGGAAGTTTTGAATTCAAGGCTATTCTTAATATAGGCGGTCATCTTTTATACAAGATGAGTAGAAGCAATTACCAAACACGACAAATGCTCGACCCAGACGTACGTCAACCTAGCTTTTCTAAATCAACTGATTCATCTCCAGACGGTGAGCTCGTGTTTGCTCAATGGGCTCAAGCCCTCCAGACAAAGCTGACGGACGCAACTTTCCGTGTGGCTCCGGTTTCATTGAGCTTCTGTGATGGCTGGAAGCCTGATCAAGTGGGTCCTTGCACTCCCTCCCTTTTTTTCTTTGGCACGTACCATTGGACAAGCCGTCCGGTTGTTTGACTTCATTTCCTTAGGCTCTTTCTCGAGTGGAAAGGAAGATTTTTGGTTCACAAAGATTAATCAGGGTGGTTACGAGATTCCCCGGGCTGGTATGCGTCCGCAGATTGGACTGAAAACGTGTGAGCTAGCAATCGAGCGACGCCTTTGTACACCGCCCATTTCTCGCGAAATGCTGCGCTTGCCTGAGGAACAACATCTGGACACTCGTACCACAGCCGATTGCCTAACTCTCTAGCGCCATAATAGGAAATGCGATCTAGTGAGTTAACTACTTGTAGGAAGAACAATGCAAAACCGGGTTCTCTATGGTCACCCGTGGTGGCCCGGATTTTGCCCCCTTTGCTTAGTATTTTGAGTGTCGTGGATATATCATAGCCGTGCCGTTTCGCAAATGCAGTCTTGGCTCCACTCGCGCGGAGACCTGGGTTGGACAACCTGGCCCAGAATGGTGAGTTTTCTTTACCTGTATCGTGACTAGGGTACTCTTCAAAGAAATCCTCGGTCAGGTTCTCGACGTGTAGGAGATATTGGAGTTTTTCACCTCTATCTCCTCCTTTTAGGGTTTGTGGGCCACTGTATTGCGGGTGCATCTCGAATATATCTTCGAGTCGATCGCCACGTATATAACGGTCCAGTGGTAATAGCTCCGTTATCATGACCTGAAAGAGTTGGTCAACTGGCGATCCTGCTGACATCTCCTTCGCCTCGGGAGGCTCGTTCTCTGTCGTCTGTAGAAGCGGCACAGACGCTTCGGGGGAGAGCCCAGAATCGGTGGGGCCTTCGTGGCTCAGGTCCAGGGAGCTGGGATGTGTCGCGGCCCTAAGTTGGTGCCCCCTTTCCTTCTTTGCATTGGTCAGGATGGCCTGTCTCATGTCTGTCGGGATTCGCCGAAGGAATGGCACCACAAATTCTTCGAACTCAACGTCCTGCAAGGTAAAATTCGACTGGAAATTGGAGTAACCCATGCAGACAAAATTACACGAACTGTTACTAGGACGAAATCGGACCACGGTTCCCGCGTGAATGACCAATGCTAGGCTATGACCTACTCGGACTGAGCACCAATTTGACTCGTCCTGTGCATGATCGTTGCTCTTTCGGAGCCAATCATATAACTCAGAGTCGGTCCATGCGGAGGACTTGGTATTAACCTCCATAAAGTCGTCCGCGGCACAAACTCCCATGTCCAACTTCCTGATGATCACGACCAGTCCACTTTTTTTGTCGTTTAGACTTCCTATGACAAAACTATTTGACCGCCCCGTATCCCCACTGAAACGAACCATCCTTGGTTCCTGAAAATTGTCATTTCTCTTTTTCTTCAGAAAAAACATGTGCGACTGGTCGTCATTAGTGGGCTTTACATACAACTGTGCAGTGGATGGTATCCAGGTGGAGAGGAAACCTTACAGAGAAGACATCGTCATGTATGTATTTTCGCACGAGACTAGAGAATGGAGTGTCAGGGCGCCGCCAAACTGTGAAAGCGCCAATGATCTTTGGTGTTATCTCCCGGCGTGCATCCTGAATCTCCCGGACCGTCGCTGTAGATGGCGGACTGAGGCCTTCAATATATGTATACCCACCAGAACTCATTCTAAGGTGCCATCTATCACGTTAGGGAAGACCATCATTGAGAGAGTGATGCATTTTCCCCATCTTGGCTATCTTTGGAGGTGGGATGATGACATAAGCAATAGCGCAGCCCCGCTAAAACCTACTCGACCACCCTACCACCAAAAGCGCGAAACAAACCAGATAGTTTAGCTGAGCAGAGGGGTGGTGGCTCTCATTAGCTACGTCTACTTTAGAAGTTTAACGATTCTCAACTGTATGACAAGCAGCGTCGCTGTTTGAAGTCTTCGAATCAGCTTTTACGCGGTAGTTAAAATATGCAACAAATCATGGCCAGGATTTACTGGATTCGTTAGCACGCTGGATTAGCGTGGAGCGGCCCTCTGGGCCTGCGCATGTATGAAAATGGGCGGGATGTCCGTTTTAGGTCAATCTGGGGGATCACATGAGCAAGGAATTTCATCAACCTGGCAAGCGCTTGCGTCCACTGGAAATCATCCTTCCTCCTTGGGAAGGAGGGCAAGTAATAACCGCCCCATTACATAGCCTATGTTAAGAAAGGGAGGACTGCGAGGGTCCCCCTGAGTAGGCTTTCAGCCATATCCTTTTGGAAAATCTCTGCCAAAAATCAAGTCGCAGAGCTGAGTGCTTCCACTGACCATGGCTAGGAGTCCTGAGCCCATTGAGCATGGCGACGTTACCCGTCCAGAATCGATCAGGACAAAGTGTAAGGAATGCGGCAGTATCTTTTCGACCCAGCGCCTGCTATGTTCCGCAATTTATTCGCCTCAAGAATATGGATAGCCGTTGAATTTAGATTCCCGCTTGGACAAGGTTTGCATAGAGACAAGACTTGCTCACTTCTCTCAGTGGTCAGCTCCAAGGCCGCAGTGGGCCGATTATCGAGGGAGGACCCACACTAGTACTGTGGGACAACATTCCGCTTTTAGCGAGTCATGATCAATACGTTGGTCGCGAAGGTCCGTTCTAATTTCTGCTGCCAGGTGTGCCTGGGACCAAGATTTCCAAGTACACTATTACCTGGTCACCTGGTCAGGCTTTTGGACCAAGACTGCTGCCCCAGCGGGTCCCAGCATTTCATGTCCAGCAGGCACTGTCCTCTGCACCGCGACAAGCACAATACGACTCTCAAACTTAGAGCAGAGATATCCAAGACCTCTCTGACTTGAACGGTGCGGTGCAAATTCAAGTCAGCTTGCATCAGTCCCTGGGCCAACTCTATGGAGACCTAGGAAAGCAACCTGATTCCATTAATGCAATGACAGCACAAACCAGGGGGAGAGAGCCTTCGCATCTGGCATGTCGATCTTCGGCAACGTAGAGGTTAACTAGCAACCCCCGCCCCTTGTGACTAAGTCAAACGTGACCTTGGGGCGTCATCCAAGCATGCATGTACACTGTTGGAATGATACATGCTTTGGGGGCCGTGAATGATTGAGTCTAGATAGATTAAGCGGCCATGTTTGTCATTCGACATAATTCCGGGAATAGTGATTCGTATATCTTAGAGAGAATTTGTGCATCGTAGAGCAGAGTAGGAGAAATAGAACGACTTTGGAAAAGAAAGTTGATCGTTCGCTTAAGAAGTTTCTCAAGCTTGTTTCGATCCACTAGTTCCGAGAGGCTAGACTTGTATGTAGCGGATAGTACCAACATGTTACCAAATTGTCTGAGAGGGTATAATAAACAACGTCAGCTGATGCACTCTGGCCTACGCGTAGTATAAGCAGGTGGTGTTCACATACGCATGGGCGGTGCCAAAAATATTGGTCACCACTGGGCGTCCCTTGATGCGATCAAAGGCCACTGTGCTTAGTATCGCTGAATCAATGCAAACTTTGCAAGCTCTTTGTAGATTTTTGGGCAAGTCGCGGTATGCAACCCCGGCAGCCCTAGATGCAGGTCCTATATTACTCGACAGGCCTGCCATGTCTGTGGCACCTTGGCCATGGTGTGCTGATGGTGATGCTTGCTGCGATTCGGACGTAGCCGTAGCAGTAGCTTCAGTAGACGGACCGTCCGATGATGTACGAGGGTCTAACTGTCCATAGCGGTGAAGGGCGTGATACAGTAAGGGACGATGGATAATGTAGCGTGCACCATAGTACTTGGCTCGCATCCGCGCGACGTTAATCTCGTCTGATGGTGGATCTGTGTCTTTCCACTTCATCATCTCAGGTAGACTGTTTCGCCAACGTTCAAGATTCGTACTTAGAATTTCTTGAACGTGTGATGGCCATTGGGTCTGTCCTTGCTCTATGAACAACTATCTTAGTAATTCTTCCATTTGATGCTGAGCCCAGATACCGACAACTCACTTTCAACTTTATATAGATCAGTATGGACACGGTTGAGCACCTTTCTTAGATGAATCTGGGACGAGTAGTAAAACATCATCATAGTACTTGGGGCGGAGATTTCATTCGGAAGGTGAAGAGTAAACCGTCCCTTTGGTAAGGAGATGCGAGCTTCCGAGCGTGATATGCCGCTAGCGGGAAGATCAAGTTCTGCTAGTATATCACTGGATACGAGTTCAGCACGTCTCCCACATTATAGTGAAAAGAAAGGACAGGAAAGGCACAGAAGGTACACACATACCTCTCCAGCTGCAGGCAGGTCCAGTACGCAAATCTGTAAAGGTCCTTTTCGGGGCCATCAGGCATCTGTGTGTAACGCTTTCTAGAGGTCTAATTAGCAGCCTATACTATGATTGCTCGGACGGAAATGGCAATCCCTACAATCGAACCAGAACTTGGAGAGCCCCGCCGGCTTGATAAAACCATCCGTGGCTCTGGAAGGGGTGCGCTAGCTGGCCTGCGTAAAGTCCTGCTAACAAGGCTGCTTGAACTTGAGGCAGACTATTTGCTCCTTGGAGAGTTCCAAGGATCTCGGTGGCGTACGCGTAAAATGCTAAGCCAGGAATATAATCCAGGTTTTTGCCTGGTATTGGGTGCCCCTTGACACCGCTGTGTCGGTCTCCCACTGACGAAGGAGATGCAAAGTTTTCCGTGACAGAGCCGCTGTCTTGCGACGGACGAGGAGAATTTGGACCCGCGGGCGATAATACAGCATGAGTAAGAGGACCAGGTTTTGCCTCTTTTCGGAAGTCCACCGGGTGGTCTGTGACTGGACCAGGCACAGGATGGACTTCGCAGATACTGCCAAGCGCGAGGACCAAAAGAATAATAGCATTATGGATAGATTTTTCTATCGGCCGGCCACTACCCTGTTCAGCAGCGGATTGCACATCACATCCCTCACCTTGTAAATTTTCGCATGAACGCTTTCGTTTTGCGCCTCGAGGCATATCATTCACATGATTGTTCAGTACTCCTGGGGACGGCATAGGATCTTTCAATGGGCAGTACATCCTGATAAAACGATCGACTTTGTTCTTTAAGTCTCTCTGATCAAGGAACGGGTGAAGCTGGTGCATATGTTTCATATAGCTCTTATAATAACGACGAACCATATCAGGGTCTGCAGTTAGCATGCCGTTCTCGTCAAGCCCTTTGTTTTCAAGTTTGATCTGGGGTGGGTTCACGTACACCCCCCGGGGTTCATTAGACGGTGATGTCGGATAGTATGGCTGGTTTTCATTGAAGCTGGCGCTCAAGGTCGTTGGCGGAGGCGACAGGCCATTGTCTTCACTGGTCTCATCGCCCTCTCCACGACCATAAACACGAATTAAGCCCCTCTTTTCTTCGAGTTTCATCACGTAGTCTTCATCATACTCTTGTGGACGAAGAAGATTCCGAATAGAAGGCCACAACAGCAATTTGTGAGCCGCCGTTGTATGCTCTATAGGGATTGAGAGCTCGCCATCCTCACCAGAGGGAACCACTTGCTCTGTGACCGTTTCAGTTGGCTCTGGTATCTGCTCCTGCATTGTAGCAATATTCTCATCCTTGGCTTTGGATTCCTGAAGCTCGATTGTGTCCTTCTCTGCTGTCTGCGGGACTGCCAGTTCCTGTGGTTTCTTGGATGCGGACTTCGCGTCTATCTTTGCCAGGATGAAATTGAAATTGTTCCCATGTTCCGTATTAAGTTGGTCCAAATGATCGAATCTCTCCAGCATGGTGTCTTGGAACGACTGTAATTTATCTAGTAGGAGCTGGGTTGCCTTATCTTGTCTGTATATGTTGTTAGCGTCCTTAAATCATTGGTACAGAGTAGAGTAGTGGAATGGAAGAGCTAGAAACACAAACTTTTGCGAAGGGATTTCTTGGTAAACACAATTTAACTTGTTTCCCTTGCAATGACTACATGACGGCCGACCTTCATCGCACTTTGTTTTCCTCGTTCGGCATTGATCACAAGCCTTAACCATGAGCAACACCTGTCAGCAACAGCATCTCCTCTCACATATACATATGCAGTGTAGCGGTAAAGAGGATAAGAGTCAACTTGCCTGCTGTGCTCGTGCAGCCTTGTGCGAGCGAGTACCATAGGCCTGACTTTCGTAATAGCTAGAGTCATCCGGGGTAGATGGAATAGGCGTTGAATATGGAGCTGGAGGAATTGAGTGCGGTGGTAATGGAGGCGGAGCGCCGTTATTATTATGTGGTTTTTGAGGAAAAGGCATCCGATGTTCAGGCGGTGCAAAATGCGGTGCCGACTCATGAAGTGTCCCATTCACAGGGTTCCAAAATGATGGGCACGCTTCCGTCGACGCGTGTTTTGGGCCTGGCAAGCTTAAGTTCCCATAGGTATAGCCGAGGCTGTTTTCCTTGCATTGACGACAAGACCGTCGGCCTTTATCGCACAGTACTTTCCCTGCTCGACATTGATCGCCAGCCTTGGAATAGACCGCAATCCAAATAGGTCAGTAACAGGTTCTCTTATCTGGATGTATGTCATGCGGGGAATTATATACTGGATCATGTTCTGTTGGTGGCGGTGATAGATATTCTTTATGTGGATTGTCCATCCCTTGGTTTCTCTGATATGGTAGAGGCTGTGGCGGCTCTCCAGTCGGATACTGACGATCCTGTTGGCCATGATGGTAATTCATAGTGGAAAGTAGATATGCCTCCTCAATTAATTGCAATGATGACTACCAGCTACGCATAGTTTTGAACTCTCAGGTAAACAATGCCAGGTTGTACATGACAGAGGATAGCGAAGTGAAATGTTAAAGGGGGACTGGGGGGAATAGGGTGAGATAGGACCTCGCGCACAATACCCGTCTTATTTGTAGAGCTACGCTTTACGCGGTCTATATTTTTGCTTGTTGTAGTAGAATCTTTATGCTGTAAGGACTCACTTCAATCTTGTTAGACTGATCGACCCCCGTACTATATTTTGAAGTGGGGCGTACGGTACGTCTGTATTGTCTATACCTCCCGCCGTTCCTAGCTTTTCCTAATCGGCTAATTAGTGGCAATATAATAACTGTACTATTCAAGGATACAATATTAGAAAGGGTGGGAGGTAACAGGCAAGGTAATCTTACGGATCGCCCCCCGCTTCAAAATATTCGTGGCCAGAGACAGTAGTTAGAATGTATCGATTGGTTGGATATGCCGACTAATCCAAATGAAACTATCTTTTAAGCGCTTGGGAGTGCGGCGTGCCCCTGTGGCAACATATGTTAAGCGTGTGCAGCTTCACAGCGCTAATGTGTTCTGCTTCCCCCTCTTTCCTAAACGGGTCACTAGCTCCTTGTTCTCGCGATAGATCAACTTTCCTACTGGCCGTCAGCCAATCACCGCTCTTCCTCCGAGGAATAACTTTCGCTGGAAAACATATTTTCGCTGGAAAACATTTCTTCG
>NVQI01000105.1:0-48875 GCA_002894705.1 Aspergillus sp. ATCC 12892
AAAATAAAGATAAAAAATAGTTTTTTATTTTATTTATTTAGCAGCTTTATAAATATCAAGACTGTGATTTTATATAAAAATAAGCTTTGAAAGGGATCCATTGGAGGTCCATTGTGGGCCTAGAGATTGGACTTGGGCTCGGTAGTCAGGGCCCAGGGCCCATGTGGGTTGGGCCTTGGGCCTGGAGTTTGGGCCCATTCGTGGGCCCTGAAGAAGACTAGTTGAGACTGGTCTTGCTACTAAAGGTACTCTGTAGTAACAATGTAGAATTGATCACGAAGAACTAAACTAAGTACATGAACAAGTGTCCTTATATATCCTTCCTTGTCGTGTCACTGCTACGACTCCTCGTGTCAGTGATACGCTGTATCTTGTCGGTGCTACGAGCTCGTCGTGTCGCTGATACGTTAGGTCGTGTCACTGAAGCCGAAGCTCCAACAGTTACACCCCAGATAAAACCAGCTACCAAATAGCATACCATCACCACGGCTGAGCACCCTGCTTGGCAAACACCATATAATATTGTCTAACAAAACCTTCTCTAGCCAATATCAAGAATATAACAGTGCTGGTTGATATATATCTCATGGTGGATACAAGCTCAGTCGCTAGCGTAGATTAGATTTTCCTTCCAAATTGAAATTCAAGAATTTTACAAAATACAAAAAATAGATCAAGAGATACATAGGCAGAAAGCTAAGCAGTAGATATTATGTAGACTGAAGACTGATTCTTGCCTTCCTCGATTATCGATATCAGATTATCTTTTATAGCTAAAAGAGTCTCTTCTTTTCCCTAACAAAATAAGACTAACAGAAGACTACTATACATTATTGTAAAGATAACGTATATAGATAATCACGGTGCCCGGCCAGCCATAAATAAGAGAACCAGAGAACCATTTACAGAGACTGCTGCTACATAGTGAATCTTTTTATCAACTGCCATACCACTCTCCGCGCAAACAGCTTAGCAGACTTTATTCGTTCAGACTCCGACATCCACTGAGTTGTCTATGCACAGCGGGCAGAGTATATAACACAGTCATCATACAGAGTCATCATCAAATCTATGACACCAATACTCAGTAAACAGTAATTTTAGTGCAGAAAACTATACTATTTCAAATTATATTATGGTAACTGACACTTAAACGGCCTTACCTTCTAAGAATTATAAATTTTGAACGGTACTTCTGTCCAATGGGCGGTCTAGATTACTATTTCTTAAGCAAAGTATAATAATATATAAGACACTATGCCATACTAAATATAGTGTCAGATTCGCGACACTTATTGGCTTTCTAACTTGCTATAACTTATCACCAAAAGGGGAGGGTCAGAGTATAAATAAACACGCAGAAGAATATAAGTTCAGAATATATTTATTGAAAACCGCCGGCGCATTTCTACATGTGAAGAAGCTGGCATAGCCCAATAAACCTCCTGGCTGCAAGCCTCAAGAATGAATACTACTAACGCAATATCTCTAGACTGTCACGTGTCAACCCCGCCAACAAAACCACAGTCTAACTTGCTACTACTTTAGTTCCTGTACACAATCAATCTGTTCACAGACTATCCAATCTGTTAAGCCTCGTCTTTCTGAATATTAATTCAATTTGTCAACATGTCTTTTCCCATAGATACTAGAGAGACCAACCCCTTCAGTATAAACATAGACAGAACCCCTTTAACTCTAGACGAGTCAACCCGCATTCTCTATAACCGCGCCATATCCAACCCCTTCTTACTAACAGATTAAGAACGCCGACTTATCACTCACCGCCCCCCACCAGAGAAGAAAAACACGCTCTGTTGAAATGTCTGCGATTGTCTATGAATAAGCTAATTGCAAAAGCCATCAACAGCAATAATAATAACAATTCCGATGATAATAATCTCAGTCTTAGCCTCGGCTTGAGCAATAAAGAAGCCAGGCTTCTAACAGCAGGCATAGTGCAGAGACAATTGGGTTGTATTCTGTCTGAGGTAGCGCGCTTCAGTTCCGAAGATCGGGATCTCAAGACTCGAGCTATGAAGGCGGCGAGGACAGATAATATTAGGACTGCTATAGAGATGGCGCAGCGGGCTTGGCAATAATAGACAGCAGTGTAACTGGCAGCGGTGAAGACACTAAACAATAACAATATTAGAAATATTCAGATTGCAATGAAGATTCCTTGGCAGAAACACATACTACAATCCAGTTCAACTTCAGCGGGCAATTCTAGTTCTAATCCTAGTTTTAGTTCTACTTCTAGTAGCCAGGGCCCCGGTGAAGCAGGGGCTCGCTTTGGTCTTGTGATATTCCACCAGAAAGAAGAAGAGAAAGTAGATCATCTTTCGGAGTATAAATCCCAGATCGGAACGGCTATTTACCATAAATTACACTATTCAGTCTCGCTGATCAAGGACGAGACGAGAGACCGGTTCACCCTACACTGAGTAGCTATTCCAGGTAGTCATAATAACAATCTAAACCCGAGTACACTACAGAGCAGATTTAGTACAATACTGTCAAATAATGAGATTTCAACCGGCTTTCAACACAACGCCTTCCTCTATGTGAATAAAAAGACATTTCACTCGCGTGAGATAGCAAGGCCATATCTCTAGTTAGCTAAGCCTAAGTCCAAGCCCAAATATAAGACTGGGACTGGAACTGGAGCTCAACCTAAGATTTTACAACCTCTTAAAGTCGAGATTAAACATATTACCCCTACATTGTTTGCGCGGTTAGTCCAGCACAATCTCCAGAGCAAGACAAGACAGAAGCCCTATCATTATACATCAAAGCTGAGTAGATTACATGCGGCCACAGATACAAATTAAGAAAGAGACAGAATCTGGCCGCCACCATCTCAACTCCAGTGATTGTAACTACACAGAGCTCATTATAAACTACGGTGATTAGAAAAAGACTTTTTATTAGAGCAAAAGAAAGAAGAAATTATCAGTTTAACTATACACTATCTACCAGTCTTACCTAGCTACTGCTATTCTATATATATATATGTAGTAGAATGTTTACACAGACACACAAATATAATAATCTGGCCACAATCCACTACAATCCCCATTCAGCGCTGGATTCCAAATATATAACTTGCCCAGAGCGATTTCTTGATTTATCACAATATCAGAACATGCGTCCCCGCTTTGGACGTAGTAGAAGGATTTACAACTGCTTACTATTCCGGCTTGGGTGAGAGCTGACATTGCGACTGCCCTAGTCGTCGTCATCGCAGGTGTAGTAGTGGCAGTGGTAGTGCCAACCCCGATACAGATATAATAGTCCGGCCACAAACCAGAACAGTCCCCATTTAACGCTGGGTTCCAGATGTATAACTTTCCCAGAACAATACCATTATTTGTCGCGATGTCGGCGCAGCCGTCCCCGCTTTGAACATAGTAGAAGAACATACAAGTTGCTGATATCATAATCAAATTTACAGTTGGTGATCCCGGGGATGATAATCCTTTCAACAGCCAATACAGCGTTCTCGCTCACGCATATTACCCCCCTCCAAGTGGTGGTTCACTGGCTGGTAACGCACACTTCGACGATAACGAGCAGTGAAACAAAGATTTTCTAATGAGAGTCGTCTTACACAAAATTGACCACTCCTTAGATCTTCCACATAGTGATATCAAAGAGGCTGTCATGTTTCCATATATCAACCCAGATGCCACAGGCTCCAAGAAGACCCTTCATATTTCTGATATCGCCGCCATCAAAAAACTTTACCCTTGATGCGGAGTAAAGCCTCTGGTCTTGAAATCCGGGCAAAAAGCATATACTTGGGATAAAGAGTGCAATTGTTAGTCCTACGGTTTAGTGCGCGGATTTACGTTACTCATTTTTTTTTAAAAAGAGTTACTTTATATGTGAACTGTTACAAAATTCCAGCGAAGTCTATCAAACTGATGCCCTACTGCAAAAATAACCTGTGTATAATATGTCAGCTAGCCGAAGATACCGACAAAGCATGCACCATACAAGATGAACCTGGAGCTTTGTTCATGATTCCCGAGGTACATGATGGTTCTGATCTGATGGTTGGCTGGCAATTTGCATTTCCAGCTCTTGAACGTGAGGGTTGGGAATCTTTGGCGAATAACCCAGAATAACCCAGACCGGCTTTATGATTTATTTTGTCAAAGATACGAACGATGAGGTCCTGCCGGGAGATTTATTATGGACTTGCTGTCAACGAGAAAAGAGGGTCTTCTACTCTGGCCTTTCCATCGCATGCCACAGTTATCCAGCTGGGCTTCCCCGGTCGGCCGAGCTATCATCATCGGTGACGCTGCTCACGCAATGCCTCCTTCGTCAGGCCAAGGGGTCAACCAAGCATTGGAGGACGATTTCACACTTGCTGTTTTGTTGAAGACTTTACCAAACAAAACAAACGCGAATGAAGAATTGGCGATCTGGCAGAAGCTCCGCCAGGGCAGTATCGACAAGGTTCTCAAGATGGCCGAAGAAACGGACGTGAAGAGGTTGCCAAAAGCTGATAGACTGGACCTGGGAGAGCGTGGGTACAACAGCGAACAGCAGCCAAAGGTCTCGGAGGATCTTAAGTGGTTAGCTTTACCGCATACGGATGAAAGTACCGTGAATTAGCACGCAATGCTAGCCAATCGTCACGGCTGTGGCATTCACTACCATATCCCTCTTACCGGGATGCTCTGTGACATTTACTGCCTCTGGGCTATATAAGAGCGCCAGAAGAATCCCTCGGGGGGTTCCATTTGCTTTCTCCTTTTTATCTAGTGTCAGCAATCTATTTGTATCCACCAAGCCTTTTTGTATCACTTATTCCGCATCATGGTTAAGAAAGGCCCTGCAACTGGAGGTAATGGTAGCGGTTCCTTTGAAATCTACAGGGATACTGAGCCCGTTAAACAACTGGACGTATGGTACGGCAAAGGCACCGGTCCTGAGGTTGACAAATATACTGTCCTGAGGGGTATCAGAGTCTAGTGGGCCCCCGGGGGGGCGACATGCTGAGGCCGGATATTGCCCAAATGATGAAAAGTACGACCCAATGCGTACCAGTTTTGATTTCGAACGCCACGGCAATGATCCACTTGATTGGATGGATATATACGGGTCAACCGGGCGTGCTGATTCACTGAGACTGGTGACTCAGGAAGAAGGAGATCACTTCGAGGCTGGGGGAATTGGTGGTACCAAGTGCGTTCAACCTGCTAATGGTAGAAAGCTACATGGGTTCTACGGAAAGGCAGGAGACGACATTGATAAGCTAGGGGGGTATTCAGCGATTAAAAAAGCAGTGAGTTACACAGATAATGGTAGTTGTTCTCATCGCCGTCTTCATTGCTGTTCTGTTATTCTGCATTCTATGAGCGTGCAACATATTAGCTACTATTAAATTCCAGTATAATCGGAAAGCACGCGCAACAACAGGTGCAAATGAAGAAAACACCGCTAATAACTCACGGGGGTTTCCGGACATACTTGGTCACAGAAAACGGAGGCATGCAGAGAGCAGTGTGGTACAATAATTATCTACAATACATCACAGTGAGTAATTCAACCGACAGCCAAGTTCAACAAGTAACTTATATTGATAGGCACAACGGCCCCTCGCAGGTCAGTCCTTGCGGCTGACAAAGACAGCCTTGTCCGATCTTTGACCCACACAAATCAGAGCCTAAAAGCGGAGGCTCTGTAAACCTGGAAAGAAAGACTCTTGCTACTTGCAGGTTCTAACACACAATCACCGCTGTACTTAAAATCGTAAGGCAAACTGAGTTTCTCAAAGCCGATGTTGATTCAAGAAGACAAGTACTGTCACACAATGTGTCGACACAATATATAATCCATGTTGTAGCCCCTCAATTGAGCGCGATACTGCTTCATTTAGCTTTCATCGTCTTGTCCCAAGCGTCGGCGCGAGCTCAGATGATAAATAATGAGCTAGAAGGAGCACTTGCAAGGTTGAGGGAAAGGTATGGCGAAATCCTTTCCGCTTAGGAAAGCGAAGATACAGATATTCCCGTCGCTCCAGGTTAGTTTTAAAATTCGACAAGGAAGGGATGACAGATCCGAGGAGGTTGCATAGCTGCGAGAATTACTTTCTGCCCCTCACATAGATAGATGGCGACGTCTGTCAAGTCTCTACTTGCAGACTAATCAAGCTGATTTTTTTGCTTAGTTTCAGGCGCAGTTGCTTCATTGGCATTCTAATTAAGAGATAAATACCAGTTGGGCGCCCTCTCGGGCTGCGTGGTTCGTGCATCCATAGGTGATCGAGATCGATGAGTTCCACCACCATTTCGGTATTGGCTCCAGTAAGCCTTGGCAGTTCTGTTCAGTGCAGGAATGAAATATGCTGTCCCGATCATGACTGGCAGAGCCCAGAGCATGAGTGTTGCAGGAGACAAGGTAAGACCAAGGACCCATTCTACTCCTTGCTCTATGAGGTACACCGAGCTGAAACCCATTCCTAGCACCTGTATTGTGAAGGCCGGTATGGGGCGGAGTCGGCCATGCTTAGCGCATCGAATCTCTTTTCTCTTTCCTGGAGGGCTGAGCAGAGGCTTCCCAAAGTAGGCTTCATGAAGGAAGGTTTGGCAATTACGGATGAGTGGATCCCATCGATAGATCTCCGCATGTGTCTCACCTAAGATCATTAGTCCTCTCAAAACTTTCTACCAATCAGGGTTCTAACCAATTCGGATTAATTGCTCATTGCTCAAGTGAGTGACCCTAATGAGCAAGTGAAGAAAATCCTTGTGACGCTCTTCTTGTCCGAACTGATTTCGTTCCGTCAACGTCCGGTGTTCTAGCTTAAATTTGTTCTCTGCAGCTGGATGGCCACGGTCACGACAAGGTTCATAATAAATCACATCGACCTCAATTGCCCAATGTGTGGTCCACGACCAAGACGGAAGCCAGTAATCCCTTGAGACAGTGTAGATGAGGTACCCACACAGATAGACTTCACTTGTTCTTGATGATTCTGCTGCTTTCTGATTCATCTCACCACAGCCATAGCTTGAGACAGTTGAGCGGAGACTCAAGAGACACGCCTCTGGAAGGGTCGAGCAACGATCAGGCACGTCCGCACTCGATGACGTTGCGTGGCGGGTCAAGCTGACTATGTTTACAGCGGTAAGAGCAGCTGTCCTGCAAGAGCACCACCGACAAAAGCCATCTTGAATGGGAAGAGATGGTGGAAATAAAATTGAACGAAACTAACGTAATCCACCACCACGTGGATCAAACCATCGCTGCAAGCCTAAGTGGGTTAATGCAGTGGTGCCAATCAGTCCTTTTAGATTCTAAAGCTTAGATTGTATCTATGTAATCATGTCAAAATAAGACGAAGCGAATCCCAAACGAAACACCCAGCGAGACCACCGCCGTCCATGCAACCACAGATGCAGTGCTCGAAGGTGCAGAGACTTGCGCCTTCCCTACTCCAGAATCAAGGCCCCCATCGGTAGGAGAACAATACTCCGACGTCATCGTCGTCAAGATCTGAATTGGATTAGGGCCGGCTTTCGTTGAACCATTCTGTAGAGTCCCATCCACCAGCAGTCGTCTTGCCTCGATAATCAACAACACAGAACGAACTCAGATTATGCGGCGCACCCTCACCAGCGGTATGGAGGTAAATACCTACCAACGCGGGCACAAAACTTCGATTCTCATGGAAATCATCACACCCGCAAAGCAAGTTCAGCAAGCAGCAGCAGTAAACGGCGGCCGTAATAGTGACATTCTTCCCCCAGTTCTCTTCGTCGTCGCTGCGCTCCATCCAAGTATAGGGAACCTGATATTTATACGCGTATGTGGATTTTGGAATGGCGCAGCCATCATCGCTAACAACCGAGTCGCTGACCATCGTATGCATATCGAAAAAAGGAATGTGATCCAATCCATTCGGAGAAGTTCGCCCTGGTGCGTTGATTATGTCGGTTCAAGGAAAGAGAGTGCTGAGGGCCACTTTCGGAATGCAGGCATAATAGTAGAGGAGATAGAGATGTGAGTATATTGAATAGGAACTAATATTTTCTTCGTCAGGGCTGCAGGTGTGATTATCAGTCGTTTGAATCTCCCTTGGTTCTTGTGCTGCAGATCGTGCATCTCTTGTATTTGGCTTATTGTACTATTTTGGATCCTGCAGGCGCGTGCTCAAAATCAATGCCTTAAAGTAACCATTCAGTGAATAAGATAACAAAGGGGTAGACGGGAGCAGACCGCCGAATGACATTTCCGGAACTCTGGCCTGAAAAAATGTGATGCAAAATCGGCCCATGATCGCCTGGGGGATCGCAGCCGGCCACGGAGCCAAACTGCGAGGATCAGCCCTACGCCACCAATGGGAGGGAAACGGTTGTGCTGTTCTGTACAGGTCTCGTCATATGAGTTGCTGCTCTGGAACGCTGGAGACTAGTGAGTCCATTGCCAAAAGCACCCTGGTAATTTTATTGGTCCCCAAAAACATAATTAGTGGATCCTTTAGTTGAGCCAGGAAGTAATGTAGACCCTCATATGCATCCAAATCCGCACACTGGGAACGTCGCCATCATCGTTTGTAAGCCATTATTCTAGAGTTCTCGACCGAGTTCTCTGGTAGACTAGTCTCCTGGGCGGATCGCTTTTAACTAAAAAGATCTAGAATGCTTAACACTTGGTGACAAATGAATTCATTCCGTTTGCGGTAGGTACTACGGGCCGCGGCGCACGCGGAGACGTTTTGAACGTCAAGTCTAAACCCAACATGACAAATGTTACTAATCGAGGCTTCAAAGATTAATGGTTCAACAGCATATGCCAAGGCCTAAATTAACTTTAATGTTCGCTGATGTTGACTTTCAAACGTATGATATGTCCCTCACTGACTATAGGTCACGGCACCGTTAGCTGCCCCCTGCTCCTTGGATCTTGCAGCTTCAATCTTGGTTCACAGCGAGATTAGTCTTCATCATGCGATTTATCACAAACATCATGTGGCCTGTCGAGAAGATGGGGAGCAAATCAAGCACAGGGAAGAGAAAGACGGCAAGAAGAGATATTACAATAGCTTCCCAGTGCTTAATCCCATTCAGGATGATTTCACTATCTCTAGAAGAGAGGCTCTGTCTAGAACGAGGGTCAGTAAGTACATTTGCCTCCTTTAGTTGGTGATAACGTCATCTTGCTTTCATACGTTATCATCCCTCAAGTTTGGTGCCAAGGCAGTCCTTCACTATAAATTTCTCCATCCCATTCCCAAGGACTAAATACTCCCCTCTTTTTCTGCAGTAGTGTCTGGAACACAGGTTAAGAGAAAGAAATCTTTTGAAGATTTACTACACAACCATGGCCACTCAACATATCATGACTACTGAACAAACTACCGTGCCTGGCCACTGGGTCGTTCGCGTCAAGCCCTATCTGTCCCCAGAGCTGGTGCAAAAGGAGCATCTATCACTATTGGCAGAAAAAACAGAAGATCCCGCAACTCGATTCAATGTGGATATTCTTCAGCAGTTTGACTTGTATGATTTGAAGGGCTACTCTGCAAAATTCGACGATGCAAGCAAAGAAGAGTTGGAGAGAATGCCTCATGTTAGCAACTATTGTGAACATGGTGGACTGTGAGACACTAATAATCTCGCAGGTCTTGTCTATTGAACCTGAGCAGCTATACCGGCACTGCAATGTCCAGCCAAACTCACCGTGGGGTATCAGCCGCGTGTCTACGAGGGCCAAACTCGGCGCCCCTCCATATTCTTACACTTATCGTGATGACGCCGCTGGCAGCGGCACCGTAGCATATGTGATTGATACTGGTATTAATGACAAACATGTTGAATTTGAGGGGAGGGCCAAAAAGGGCCCAAAGTTTGTTTCTGACAATGTCTCCAATGACAAGGACGTGCACGGTCATGGTACCCATTGTGCGGGCACAATAGCCAGTCAGGCTTATGGTGTCGCGAAGAAGGCAAATGTTGTAGGGGTCAAGGTCTTTGGTGATCGGACAGGGACTGCCCAGACAAGTGATATCATCAAGGCCCTTGAGTGGGTTGTTAGTGATGTCTCTGCGAGAGGTATAGGCGGCCGTGCGGTGGTGAATATGAGTTTTGGGGGGCCTCCAAGCGATGCTCTTGACGCTGCTGTTGCTTCAACCGTCCGTACAGGGGTAGTGGCTTGTGCTGCAGCTGGAAATGCTAAACCTGGAAAGCCCCCGGAAGTGAGTAACTGGGCGACATATAATTAACTCAGCTGACTTGGGTTAATAGGAGGTAAATGAGTCACCGGCACGCGAACCCCTTGCTATTACTGTTGGGGCCACGGATGTTAACGATCAACTTGCCGATTTTTCTTTTTACGGGAAGTGTATGTGTCCAATATCTGGAAATTTGTCTGTCTTCCTTAACCACATTCTAACCGTAATACAGTCGTTGACATTCTTGCTCCTGGTGTGGACATTCTTTCCTGCTGGAAAGGCGGCCCATCCAGCACGGAGACTATCAGTGGTACATCCATGGGTAGGGGAATCTCTTGAAGCACATAAATTATAACAGAAATGGTCATCTAACTCTTGCTAGCAACACCTCACGTGGCTGGAGTGGCCTGCTGTCTTCTTAGTGATCCGTCCTTAGCTACAAGTCAAGTGACTACATATGATATTATGAGCAAAATTCTAATTCTTGCTGATAAGAACAAAATTGCAGGGACTGATGCAAGGACTATAAATGCACTGGTACACAATACCACCAGTCCCATGGATGCTTAGGTATTGAACTTTGCCTATCTATGTGCTTTGTGCGAGTGTGCGCTTGTGAAAAAGGTACTGCTTGAATAAGCCTGCTTTTTCAACCTTTGAAAAAAGCTATATCATGCAGTCAGGAAGTGATCTATTGTTGGCATGCGAGAATGCAATTGAATTTGTGGCTCAGACTGAAACCTGTGACCTATTAACCAATTTTTTCCTATGTTTTACTTTTCTTATCCCATTCCTCTCGTATAGTCGAGAATATGAGTTAGTTCCCGTCGATTGACAAAGACCATCCTCATAAGAGAGGAGGCGATAAGTCTAGAACAGTAGTAAGGAAAAGAAGCTTCACAATGTGCTCATTTTGCTTACATTCTGGAGGAAGGCTAACTTGGCTACTGGCCTGAGTCTAGGTAATAGAAGGTAGCTTTTCATTTTTAACCAGCTGATCAGTGCTGAAAGTGTTAACAGTCTTCAAGTCTCGATAACTCTTTTGGTTCTACAGTCCTTACTTTTTCAAAATTTCATAATAGCATGACGTGGAGCCGGACTGTCCACCACTTCGGATTTCTACCTTCATTTTTATGACTTTGCCGCAAACGGTTTCCAACTGCGTTTCAATGAGTACTCCATCGCAATTGGGCGAGAGGCCTAGAGCCTTCCAGAGAATATTACGAACGAGTCATATGCAGCTTCACTCAGCTTCTGTATCTTTTGGGTTGATGATTATTCAAATTATTTCCGTGAAACGTGAGTGGTAGCATGCTGTCATCGCTCATTGCAACTTATATTATTCATGGTTTGCTCCAGTTTGGCCAGTAAGTAAGCATAGGAACAAAGACAGCCTGCTGACTAGTGCGCTTTCTCGTCTGCAAAAATACGCGGGGGGAGGAATACACCATGTACAAATTCATGTTCGCAAAACATCGTTACTACCTTTCTCTTAGTACATATTTGCCTGTATTTTTCCATACCTATGTCCACCTGACAAAGATCAATGTCTCGGTTGCTAGACCAAGCAACTCGTCCTCACTGCCAGCGAAAGATATAATGTAGACTGCCAAGATTGTCACTGTAAATTAAGAGATCTCTGCAATATGTCCGCCAACTATTTAAATTACTTTATGTTAGCATAAGATATAACATATACGGTGGTGTACTCACGTCGACCTGCCGAGTACCGTGCTGCACACCGAGATACCTATACCGACCCTCGCGATACCCACCAGGGGGGCAACCATCTTTCATCACTATGCGACGAACACAATCGTCAGCTCCACGCTGGAAGAGCAGCATACAGACTCCACTACCCTCCATGGGTTGGGAGTACATGGACTCCAAACGCCCATATGCCAGGCGTACCCCCTCCCCGAATGCACTTCCAAAGAAGTTGGAGAACGTCCTCTTATGAAGAGGAGAAGACACATCTAAGCGCTGCTCACCATCTAGCGTATCTTCAATGGCCCGCCCATGCGGCACTCCACGTGCCACCAAGTGAAGATAGTACACCTCGTGCGCAACATCATCGAATACCTCGATGGAAAACACTAGCGTCGCTCGAACATCGCGCACTCGAACGGCTGTACTTGTAAACATATCACGCAGAACATACTCAACTTCGTGAACTGCCCTCGTCGAACCAATTGAACAACGGCCCGTGTAAGTTTGTTCCCACGAATATTCCCCGTTCGTTCCCATTTCCGCGCAACTTTGGCATACATAAACCACAAATACATTGTATTTTCATCGCTACCAAGGTATCTCAAGAACGACAAAAATGCGCCCGCCTCTGGGGCTGTTTTCTCTGTATTTGTAATACTACATACAACGTAGTCTCATACAATAATTGAATCGATTACCCTTTTATGAGAGTACTCCGTTTCATGTCCAATGCGGGGTACGCGTCTCGCCAAGACTGTCTTATCGACGGTCGAGATTAATCTCACTGTGGAAACAGGCCTTCTTCCCTTACGAATAATTCTTTCAGAATATGTACAGTCCTTTCTGATCGATTGTCGGGGATCTCTCGACAACAGTCTATGGATTTTCTCTGTTTTGTTCTTTCACCGAAAACAGTGATATCACCGAGTCCCAGGCAATATTACAGGGTGGGTCAAGAGTCTGAGTACACTAACGCGTTCCCATGGCGCGACAAAAAATTACAACTTTTTAACCACGACGCTGGCAGGAGACGCAAACTGGTTTGCCATCATCACATTGACTTTTTCTCTATACCCTAGTCCCTGGTATGAAGTTGAGACCACCGAATGTCGCAGAATCAAGAAGTGGTATATGAACGGGGATATTACCTTGTAGTCTTCTAAAGATAGGCTATGTACCGAGCCACCGAGTCAAGGAATACTTTATGTCATTAGTTATCATATATATGCCTGGACCCTCTGGATCGTTCTCGACCACATCAATTCGACACTGTTCTTGCTTGTTGAGCTGTCAATCTCTACTTTCTCTAATTACCCTTAGTTCACCCATAAGGTAAGGAGTATGATACAGATATCACGTTTGGAGACCATGGTTTTGGGAATCCAATTAGCTGAGATAGGCTTGGTCGAAGGCATTGTGCGGCTGATGCTTCAAAACCTAACCGCTGAGTGGGTTTGAATCATTTCCTGGTTGGCACATCATGCGGAACTTGATCCCTGGTCCAAATTCCTTTTAGGTCTAGAAAAGCACGCATTTTTTGGGTCGCCTATCCAATTAGTGGACTGTGAAGCCCTTCTTAGGCTTATTTCGTCAGATTTTTCATCCTCCACTTCCGCGCGAGTCATCATATGATTGCTTGTCCACAATTTAAGCTCTTTTGTCACCAGTACAGTAAGTGAAACCTGTAATGCAGCAAAGGCCGCCCAGGCTCATCTGTGTTGAACTCCATGAACTTAATCAAATAAGAAGATCCACGCTGGGAAATTAATATCACTAAAATCCCCACGAATGAGTTATTCACCTGGTCTATCATTAATTTTCTCGAAGCTGCGTCGCAAGAGACCCGAACGTCGCAAGAATACACTTGGATCACAAAGTGCCATGGCATCACCTTACAGACTAATTGAATCTGTGTCGAAACGTCTGAATGTCCTCGAAGATAAAGACAAATTGTGGTCGCTTGTCAATGAATATTATCACGCGGTCGACTCCGGTGATCTCGATTCATTTGCCGCAATATGCACCGGAGATGATACAAATGTACGTTCAAAATTCAGTGAAGTCGCACATCAAAAGTATATCTGGAATTGCACTTCCGAAACGTGCAATCAAAAGTTCGATTATTGCGTCTGCAATGCCGAATTCAAAATTTGCGATTCGAATACTGCAAACGGGTCTGTACTTCTATTTTACACTAGAACAAAACCAACCTCAAAGCCAGCTACATACTATGCAATCGGTCGGTGTAAGTTCGATTTTAAAAAGATCAACGATGCCTGGAAAATTGCTGAGTACAACCTGGAGGAGGATGGTGACTAAAGAAACCCACATTCATGCAAAAGTCATGGCTGCGTTACTTGGTATTAACATAACAACGGCGTACTGCTCTATTTTTGATCTTGTAGTGTGGTCAGGCAATAGAATTTTGTGAAAACGAGTGTGACGCTCATATGACAACTCGGTAGCTTCCTGAAGCATATGAAGCATAGGTATAGACTTGTGAACGACCTCAATTGCTCTCTCTGGGATATGCGCGTGCGGATAGACATCATCCTACCATTTTCCTTGGTAAATGCGCTACAATGGTCCTACTTTATTAAGCTCATCTTGAATTTCGTGCGCACCAAGCCGGCCAACTAGAACATATTCAATCTCTACATATGTGCTCAGTCTAGAACCACCCATGACAGCGGTGAGCTTTCTGCCGTTAGCTTCCAGAATAATTGCCTATCTGTTACTCACAATACTCTAGACCGCCAACTACCGAGTCAATGGTTCAGGTCGGTATATCGCCATCTACACCGCGGTGAGATTTATCCCTATCAGCTATTGAACCATCCATCAGCACCAAGGTAGCCCATAATTGTCGATCCGTGGTAGCGAATACCGATGTTTCCGCTCGATCGCAAATCGACCACCAGGTGGACTAGGCTAGAACTTGGGCGAACAAAGAAACAAATTCAAGTTAGTCCATATGGAAAGTGAATAGTGGATATAGAATCTCACAGAAGAAAGAATACGTCTAAGAATTGACCTGATCTAAATGAAAGCAACCAGGGCAGCCTTTGACTACATGGAGCATCAGAGAGCACAGGTGTAGATTATTATCCAGCCGGAGGCCTGACTATTCGCGTGTGAAGTCAAGAAGAGCCTTTGGCCATTTGCGGAAGTTCCCCAGAGAGTTTAGGAGGTCTAGATTACCATAAGCCCGACCTAGGCAATAAAGTAAAGTTTACATGCTTTAATACCGTGTATATTTTGCTGGTTCCCATTTCACCCCAAATGACAATCAGACGACATTACTACCCAAGAAAGTCGCTTATTCCGGTGAACGATAGTGTAGACTAATGTCTTGATCACAAGATGCTACTAGAGCATATCATTATTTCCTTTCTTTCGTCTCAGGAGCAGTATGGCCTAATCCAGGAGTAGTGGTGTAACAAGGGCTTGTTACAATAGGGTACGGTGGAAAAGTAGTCTGGGATAGAGTGGTATTCGGGTCGGGTTCGGGTCCTGGATCTAGAAACCGCCCCCGACTCGCTGCGGTTTCGGGTTCTAGATCTAGGACCCGCCCCCCGCACCAAACCCGCACGGATTTAGGTTGACCCGACCCGCGGGGCCCGCTACTAGGCTTGAATGGGTCTAGTGCGGCTGAGTAAGACGCCACCCTACTATTTTAGGTAAGGTGGCGGGTTCAAGCGGGTTCCCAGGTTCAACCCCCTGTATTGTCATTTATTTTTACCACCTTCTGACCAAAATTACTGCCACTATATAGGCATATTAAATCGATTTTTTATATATAAATATATTGATTTTTCTATATATATAGATTTCTATATATATTAAATATATAATTTACCTATCAAAAATTTCTAAAAATGCCTAGTTCCTGGAAAACCTTAATTTTTAAAATTTTTAAAAAGGTGCCCTCTATATATATATATATATATATACAATCTAAAATATATATATATTCCGGATTGACGTTTGCTCATGGTGAATTTCCAGCGGATCATATGTCATAATTGATGTATAGAATCATGTTGTAAATATCCGTACTTACTAAATATCCGTATTTACCTTCAAATCCACATACCAAGGAATTGTATGTACAAGATGCACTCCCGTCATCTGCTCGGAACTAGTAGCTGCACCGGAGCTTTCGCCACGTCGTAACCGACTACAAGAAAGCAGCTACCAAAGAATGTTGAACTTTCCCAACCCCTTTCTAGGCTGTGGTTCCGGTTCGACCTCTTCGTGGGACAGGTAGAACTGAAGCAGACCGACCAGCGGGATAGTATCCAAGGCGATAATGCGCGTTTTCCTCCAGAATTTATAGCCCAAATATAGACCTAGGACGATTGGGATGTTGATGTACGATGAGATAAAGGTTTCGGTATCCCAGTGGCCGCTGATGAATGTGCTGAAGCCACCAGTGATAAGCAAGAGGGTGAACAAGGTCAGAGACGCCCAGGTGAAGTAGGGCTGGAAGGGCGCGGCCCATGGAAGCTCTCTGTGTCGGTCGACTCCTTGCTTCTTGCAACCGTAGTAGAATCGGAGGTAGACGATGCAGACGATGAGCCAGTCCACCAATGTTGCAACTGCTACAATATCACGTAGCCATTGAAAGACCACCGTTGCTGAGTGGGAAAGGGACATATATCCCAAGCACATGAAGCTTCCTATGCAGCTGATAGCCACATAAGGGACAGAGAACCGGTTCAGCCGTTTGAATACTGCAGGAGCATGGCCATGGACCGCCATGCCATAGAGAATGCGGGATCCAAAAAGGATATAGGAATTGCCAGCAGACCAGGCGGATGTAACGATAATAGCGTTAATGACTGAGGGTGCGACCTTGATCCCCGCCCGATGAGCCGCGATAACAAATGGGGACTGAGAAGCCGTGCCAGTCAGTTGAAGAAGAGTAGGATCATTCGATGGAACAACCAAGCCCATCATGAATATTGACAGGACATAGAAGAGGATGATGCGGTACAAGACGCGCCTGGTCGCCTGTGGTATTGATTGGCGCGGATACCTGGTCTCAGCCGCTGGGATCGTGATATTCTGGATTCCCGAGTATGCGAAGATTGCATTCTCTAGTGTGGTCCAGAAACCAAGGAACCGGCCAAGAGCACCTTTGATCCCAAAATACTGAACAAAAGGCCCTGGGTCTCTCCAGTATCTAAAACCGATAGATTGACCAGTTGGTCCTCCACCGCAAGTAATCACTAGCGCCATGATGTTCACCTCAACGATTAGCAGGATTTTCAAGATAGCGAATGAAAACTCAAGCTCTCCATAGATTCTGACGAACACCAGCGCAGTGATAAGCACTAGGAGGCTGAAGACGGTAATCCAGATTGCGTTGTTAATGATGATCCAGAATTCAATCAGAACCGAGGCTGCCACTATCTCAGCAGGGAGAGTGACTGAGTATAAGTAAACTTGATTCCATCCATTGGCAAAAGCCATGGCTGGGTCAAAGAAGTATTCCGCATAACGCACGACACCGCCACTGAGCGGTACTAAGGCACCCATCTCTCCCACCGTCAGGACGACGCTCATAACACCAAGGCCAACAATAGAATAGGCAAGGAATGCACCCAGTGGGCCTGCCGTTACAAGTGCTTGGCCAGAGCTGAGGAATAGACCTGTGCCAATTGTGCCAGCAAGAGCGATCATCTGAAGGTGCCGCTGGTAAAGACCTTGCCTGACAGCATGTACTTCTCCGAAGCCACGCCGGATGAACCCTATGTCGCCATCGGTTGCGCTAGAGCCGTCTCCTTCTGCCAGTTGAATTCCTGATCCTGATTCAGTAGGCATGTTTGTGAATCGATGTCGACGAAGAGTGGCCATATACGGCCCAGAAATAAGCCACAGCCAGGAGCGGGAGGCGGGAAGAAAGAGAGTTTAGTTGCCCACGCTCCAGTGAGTTCTGAGGCCAGATTAATGGGTCGTAGTTGTGGATAAGCTTGGGGCTACCAGAGCTACCATGGGAGCCCCGACGCTTAATAATAGACTCTTCGAGAAACTCATGACTGGATGACCACAACGCTCTACAAATAGTGCGGTTTCAATCTCCTCCTACGTTCTATTTATATCCATTGATTCGTTACGCATAAGTGCAACTGACTCTACTGCTGTCACTTGAACACAGCATACTTGTGGCAAATGTTGCGGCGGAAGATCTGCCTCAGCGCCATCGCAGTGTCATTGTCGAACGGCAGCGAGGCTTGGATGGCGCCAACACTGCACAACCCGTTCTTGTGGTCGATAAACGAGATCAGAGTCAGTCCGTCGCCCCAGGTCAGCGTCCGCTCCCTGTACAGCCAAACTTGGTATGTGGATACCGGAAAGAGGGCGTTATGGGAATATGATACACCAAACCTGAGAGAATTGGAGGCGAGATAATGGCATGCACAGTGAGACCAGAAATGTGAGACCGGTTGACTCCGAATGGGGAGCATTCGGGGATATTGCGTCATTTAGGCCAGGCAGTTTCAATGTGTTCGAAAATAAGGGGAAGAACAGGTCGATAAGCTAAGTAAGGCGATCCACCCAATGCGTTCTAAAAGACTTTTGACCGATGAGACAAGAGAGCCGGTGCAAAACCTCACAGTGACTGTGTTCAGAGAAGCGATACTTCAACGGCTGCGTTGATCCTCACCAGAATATTGTGAGCAAAGTGAATATTTCCCGAGTCATCTTCGGTCAGATAACTGGCGCTTTTGTTGAAGACGAGCGTCTCTAATGTCTTTAGTCCGGTGCACTCATTCGGGAGAACCGTAAATACTCTAACGCATCATCTCTGAGCTTGATCTCCCCGGACCGGCCATCTGTCCTTTCTCTGGTGGGAAACGAGATGGGTCCAACCACCACCACACATTGGGTCTACCGCTATAGCCAAGAGAGTTCTGAATCAAAGACGGCATTCAATCACTCTCTTCTCAGCTATCGAGAAAATCAGGTCGCCCTACACGAGCGAACTCACCAGCCGTTGATGTCGTCGGGACTCTAGCCAGCTTCAACCGAGATCATGCAAGAGCGGCGATGGAGAACTCGGACACCCGTTCTTCAAGTACGCGTCGGCCAACTGGCCTTCTCACACGGCAAGGTCCGAGAGTGGCATATCCATAACTTGGGACTCCTGGCCAAAGATGATAATCCACGGGCATGATCTCACCCAGACTCCATGGGGGGACAAATCTTTCGACGCAAGTGACCCTCTTATTCTAGAATGGAGCTTCCAAGCTCGTCACTATGCCCCTGTACGGCTTATCACCATCCAGCGGCGTGCTTTCCAACCAAAATAGAAGCCGAATGATGCAGAGATCGGCAAGTGAAGGCAGCATCAAGATGCCTAATAACCTTTTGGAAGGAGAAAAGCCAGATGGCGGTCATGCTGGTCGCACTTCACTACAGGAAGCTGCCGAAAGTGGCCACCTGGTGGTTGTTGAGGGGGTTTTCGCTGCGGGTCTGATGTGAATGCCGCTGCCGCTGATGATGGTGGTTGCATTGCACTACAGGCTACTGCCCAAACTGGCCACCTGGTTGTCGGTGAGAGGCTCCGATAGCCAGGAGCCTATGTGAATGACCCCGCTAATCGTGGAACATCGCGAACCATTGCCCGTTGTTACCCAAATAGTAAGGACTAGGTCTTAGCCTGCTCAGCTGTGTGGTCCGAAGCGAGGTGGGAAACGAAGAAAGTCCAAAATAGAAACGGCAATGTCCCACAACGGTGTGGAGACTATCGTAATTTAGATCGACTTCTCGCAGCATGGAGAGTCAAAGGAAGGCTTGGATCGAAGTAATCTCGATGGGGCCCTCCAACGTTGGTGACAAAATGCGCTGGCCCACTTCTGCAGGCGATCACCGCCGCCGCAGGAGAAGAAGCAGGTGTCTTTGGAGTAGGGCAGCAGATGTGGGTGCGGGACAACGTGAACGGGACGATCTGGCGCCAGGCAAGCGCCTGTCCGAGACCGTAGGTTTGGGCAATGACGCCGAACACCTGGCAGAAGAACACGCGATACGGTTTAAATTTCCAATGCTACCGCTTCCAGTCACCTGCGGACCGGCGCCATCCCATCCCAACAGTTAGGGAAAGACGAACTCGATGCTGGTCACCTTCGTGTTCGGGCCGGTGGGGAAGGGGAGGTCCTCGTGCAACCGCTCATGATAGAAGACGTCAAGAATAGAAACAACGTTGAGTGGAATCAAGCCGAGGGACTAGAGTGTGCTGTTCTGTTGAGTGGTGACAAACATGGGGAAAGATGGCTGGCTAACCAGGTTCAGATACAAGAATCAAGCCAACGTTGTGGATCCAACGCTTACGGAACCGAGCATACGGAGTAGCTATCCGGATTCTAGGCGGTTAGTTAGTAGGTCTCTCGAGTTAGTTAAACTTAACGTTAGGTGCCTGGCCAATAAGAGTTGTGTTACTCCAGCCAAGAATTGCATCCGTCTACGGTCCGAGCACTTACAGTGCGAAACTCTTCGGGTGAAGTCAGTGGTGTTCCGAGCCCCACAGGGCCTGCTTGCCCACGCTCGTGCTGCACGGCCCGAGAACCTGGACGCACTCGAGGGTCACACTACAACCATACAGTAACACGATTTCGACGGCCTACGTGCACGACGGTGACGAACTAGAGAAAGCAAAGACAAGTTGGAGCCTAACGCTAATCCCAAATGAACATACTCGTAGAAATACCTAGACAAATACCGATCCTGGGCGATCCGTGGGGCAAATGCCACTTATTGACTTGGTTCGCAGTCTCTTAATAGTCGCACACCGTAGAAACAGAGTATGATTAGCATGGCAGTGGACCGGCACTAGTTCACTTCGGGGCTCTTCTGTGAGTCGGGCTTTCGGGACAGGCGTCTACTCAACCCTGGCCCAAAACTGCAGCAAATATTACAGGCATGGCTTGTCTTTGTGCTATGGGCTGAACCCTATGCTGCGCCCAGCGTGGATCCATTCTTAAAGGCCCAGTAACTGCCGGGGTTGCGAGCTCTCATGGAAATGGAATACCATGGCTGTCGCCTTAGCACGAAGAATGAGAAAGCTCATCGTTGTCGTGGCTCTCTCTGTTGTCAGCTTTGCTACGCTTCAATTCAGCTACGCTGACGACTTTGCCTTTTCCGAACACTTATCAGGATCTATACAGATAGTGGATGAATGTTCTCCTAACGCGCTCGAACGTATTGATAACCCTCGTCCTGTGGTCGGTTCCACAATACCAAACATTGTCCATCAAATATGGAAAACGGCCGACGTCCAAGAATATTCCACCGAAATCGCGGCGTCTCGCGAGTCATGGAGGGCTATGCTTGAGCCCTCGAACTACACAGTCAAGCTATGGACTGACGATGATATCCTTGAGCTCATCAAGGCAAATTATACTTGGCTGTTGCCGACGTATAACGGATATCCTCATGATATTCAGCGTGCCGACCTTGCGAGGCTGCTCATCGTCCACACTGAGGGTGGCATCTATTCCGACTTGGACGTATACCCCCGCTCAGCCGAGCATATACAATGCCTCCAAACACTTGGTTTGCAGGCCATATTCTCCCGGACGGCAGGCACGCTCGGTCTCAGTAATCATTTCTTTATGGCCAAGCCTGGCTCTCCATTTCTGCAGTGGGTGCTCTACGAGGCTAAGCGGCGGAGTAGCAGGCTCGCGTCTCGGGGTATAATCCTGCCGTACCTGCAGGTCTTTTGGACCACTGGACCGATCATGGTCACGGCTGCGTTTAGAAAATACGCTTGGCTATACAACACGCTACAGCTCGATATAGGGCTGCTCGACGACGGATTTGGTGGCTTGGTGGTGCGGCATGCCGCTGGGCGGTCCTGGCAAGGGGCGGACGGCCGGGCGCTAAATTATATTGCGGATCATGCCGGGATAGGGACAATGTTAAGAGCTGTTGTATATTTTTTTAGTGTGGTGGGACTTATCTATATGGGTACAAGGTGCAATAGTAGATTCACTAGGTGGATGACAAGGTGAGGGCCAGTATTATACATCGTCTAGCATATTCGACGACGGGAAATTATATATATCGTTGATCCTTGAAACGTAGGTTCAAAAAGTACACTCTACCGCGTCGAACTGATATCTCCGGGGTCTATTGCTGGCATTACATGAGTGGTCTCCCGGGTACGCATAGTACCTCTGACAGCAGGGGTTATAAATAAAGGACAAATCTCTGGGTAGGTATATATTGTTCCAGTAATTCGGGAGATAGCAGGGTTTCAGATCACAGTAAAAACTGCGGGTCTTGATAGTACGAATCTATTTACATTGTAGGGGCCTGATTACCAGCGCTAGAGAGGTCCCTAAGCTATGTCTCCTGTAGTATGCTAGAGATGGACTCTTAATAAGCCGTATCTATTAATACTCCTCCGCGATGCGGATGAAAGTTATGCTAACCGCCTGAACATTGTGCAGGATGAATGTCTCAGTCCTCGCACGACAAAATTGAACAAGCACATGCTCGTGATTGAGAGAACCTATTTAGGATACGTAATAGCTCGACCATGGCCTACTATAATCACCCGCCCAGATCAAATCCCCTCGATACTACGAGATTTATATGGCGGCAAAAGCCAAACTAACGAGATTCGGTGCAACGAATGATCTCGTTATTGTTGTGGGAAATTAATTCAGACAAGGAAAGACTCTCGTACTATCGAGGTTCTCGTTATAACAAGGCTCGTTAGAGCGAGGTTGGACTGTATTCCTCTTGCATGTGCCTGAAACATCAACGGACTGGAAGAGGGTTCACTCGGTTTGACACGTAATCGTACCCAGCAGTTAAACTCCGGCTAGTACCACCTCGTCTCCACTGCAAGATTTGTGGAGTCGCAACTTCCTAAAATTTCCATTCTATATGTCATGCTCTGTCCCTCGTTGCCGCTTTCCGAAAGCCACCGTTTCCGTGACGCCGACGGGTATTATCCGCCACATCCCACCAGCCCAACCCAATCCCACACAGTTTCCGGGTTAAGAGTGGGCCATGTCTGGACACCCAGCAACCCCAGACAGTCCCCTGGCTCTGTATACCGCTAAAGAAGGAGCCGGCCCTATCGACTAGGCTTATAGCTACACTACAGCCTGGGCTCACCTGTCGAGTCTTGGAATGTAGAGGCAGCAACTCCAGCGACTCTCTTGTTCGATTGATTCTCAACATTGCACCACATTTCGCGAAGCATCCGAAAGGGAGCCAAAACGCACAGAGGCAACACTTTCATGTCTTCCGCTACGATACACACAATGGCCACAGCTTTCGCCGGCTCCGGCAACACTAGTAACGAGAAGCAGCTGAATGACAATAACATCCGCAACTCCCCGGAGAATATATACTCGCGGACATCCCCAACCTATGCCAATGTCATCGATGCGGGCCTGGAACGGGGACGGATGGAGCTGGAGGCGCCCGCTGCAGAGCCCAAAGCCGTGGGCAAATGTCGTGGAGCTGGCCATCCTGAGGGAGGCCGGGAGGCGTGGCTTGTCGTCTTAGGCGGATGGTGTGCTCTCTTCTGTACCTTTGGCCTCGTCAGCTCTGTTGGCATATTTGAACAGTACTATGTAGCGGTGCCGTTGAAACTTCACTCCAGCTCGACCGTCAGCTGGATCACGTCGGTCCAGATATTCATGATGAACTTCTGCGTGGTGGGCGTATGTGACTTCTAACTGAAAACCCCTCCTTTGTGCCTAGATTCCCTAACCCATTACGTTGACTAGTTCGGACGGCTGTTTGACAACTACGGTCCGCGCTGGCTCCTCTGGGGTGGTACAGTTGCCTATGTTCTTGGCCTCATGATGGTCTCTCTGTCCACTGAGTACTACCAATTCTTCCTCTCCCAATCCATCGTCGGCGCCGCGGGATCGAGCGCCATTTTCAACTGCTGCATGTTTTCCCTCGTCACCTGGTTCAATGAGGGCCGCGCCGTAGCCTACGGCATTATGGTGTCCGGATCGTCGGTCGGCGGCGTCGTTCTCCCAATCATAATGACCAGTCTCATTGACAGTATCGGCTTCCCCTGGATGATGCGAACCATGGCGTTCGTATTTCTTGCGCTTCTTATATTTACGTGCTTGACCGTCAAGTCGAGACTGCCCCCCTGTCCGAGACCGTTCAAGATGATGGAGTTTGTCAATAACTTAACGGATATCTGCCTGGCCGTCACCGTTGCTGGCATGCTCCTTTTCATGTGGGGCATGTTTCTGCCTTTCAATTACATCTTATTGCAGGCTGAAGCTGCTGGCATGTCTCCAACTTTGATTCTGTACCTGCTACCCATCCTGAATGCTGCAAGGTAAGCAACAATCCCTGGTTTTCAATAAACATATTCCTTTTAGTTTGCAATTTCCTAATAGTCGACTGTAGCATTTTTGGCCGTATCATTCCCGGGGTTGCTGCCGATAAACTGGGTCGTTATAATGTTATGATCGTCATCAGCTTCATTTCCGCCTTGTCCTGTCTTGGGGTCTGGGTCCCTGTTAAGAACACAGCAGGCATGGTTGTCTTTGTGATCATCTTTGGCTTTTCTTCGGGGGGATTTATCTCACTCGGCCCTAGCCTGATCGCGCAGATTTCCGATATTGGTGAGATCGGGACCCGCGCTGGTACGGCGTTCACCATCATGTCCTTCGGAGCTCTGACCGGCAGCCCAATCGGCGGGGCGATCGTTTCAGCTCAGCACGGCGAATTCTTAGGCCTGCAGCTCTTCTGTGGCTTCAGCTTGCTGGCCGGATCCATTGCCTTATTTTCCGCGCGATATACCCTGGTTGGCTGTAAGCTAATCAAGGTGTAAATCATTGGAAGAACTTGCTCTCATCTCACCGAGGGATATACAAGTGGAGAAAGGTCGCAAGCAAGTGGGCTGCTCATTGACATATTTGTATGCAAGGTAGTATGGTGTTATACGGGCTGTGCCAAAACTTAAGTCCACGAGGGCAGATGTAGTATCACTCAATTGATGGAACTAATCTGAGGACCGGTTCGATTGCCGTCCCCGGCAGCACATTTACTATAACAATGGAAGACCCTTCCTACAATGGTACCAAAGTCACCCTGTCTTATCGCAAGGTGGATGAGGAAATGGAACAGTCACAGGCCTATGAGGTGAGACTCTAAGTTTGCCCCATGTGATGGACAGATGTATCTAGACACACATAGGTGTTAGCTACAACCGATACCTGCATATCGCTTCGGCGAGGGGTCAGTGTATGAATTCAACAACAACAACAACAGCTGTACCTGGCGGCAATGCTAGGTTGTCCACTCTCTTATCAATCATGTGCTGTCCATATACATGCCAAATGTTTGCCCATCAATGGCGAACGCATCCCACTGCATAAGCAAATTTGCTGAATTGTCCACATTCAGGCCGGGGATAAACGAGAAGGTAGCGTCTAAATCGGCAGTGTCATGATTCTCCTCAGTAGTCGGCCCGTCATTCTCGGAACGGCGATTAAGGTACGATTGGTTGATTCCGGGCAGATGGGTGTCGAAATTCAAAATCTGATCTACGAACTGGCTGGTAATCCGACGCCTCTCCTCTACACGCCGCAGTCGCTGGTGGCTGATTACCTCAGAAAGAGAGGTGAGGATCTCGTGGTATCGGTTGGCTTGTGGGCTGAGAACAGAAAGATACAGCAAAACCGATCGAGCTGCGTGGAACGCTTCATCAGTCTCAGTGGCTATACCTTCTTCTGCAAAGAGCGCAAAGCCGAGCAATAAGCCAGACGCAAATATCCAGGCCCTAAAAACGCATCATCAGTCCGTACTCAAGAAAGCCGGATCTTAGGGAGCAAAACACACTTTAGATGGCACATGTTCCGAAGTAAATACCCTGCCTCCATCGCCGCCTGTGACATTTTCACCATGTACTTCGCAGAAGCCACACACACTTGTGCAAGATGAACAGAAGTTCGAGTTCCATCCAGCTCTGGTGCCGCAACCGAAGATTTCGTTGTACAATTGCCGAGTTTCAGCATAATATTCGATGTAAGGAACGGCCGCGTTGCTAACACAACAGCAAAGTAGTACAAGCATGTAACCTGGATTGCCCCCAGGAGATGTTCCCTATTCTCGAAGTTTGAGTTCGTTATGGAAATACTCGAAATGTGCCGCAGCTCGGTGGGTAGACTCTGGCTCCATCTACGAAGGTCATGAAGGTATTTCTCGGTCAAGGTTGACGTATTACAGCGTTCTTTTCCTAGGGTGTGTTCAAAGCCATCAATGATATTACAAAGCTCATAAGCCGGATTGACTGTATGACCCCCGAGCTGTGTCTGTAAGTCAGTAGTGTCATTTCGCTTGTCTTCAGGCCAAGGTGGGCATGAATGCTCGAGTCTGCCGAGGATGGAGTTGACGATGGTGTTCATCACGCAGAGACTTTTCCATGTTCTAAGCCTTGATTTGTCATCAGTTAGTTATGCTTTATTAATATGTGCTCATCATACCTGAAGTTGCGTTCCCCCCTTGCTAAGAACTGATAATGATCTTTATTGTGGAGCCCTAAAGTATTGGCAGCTTTCCACGCGATCCCTAAATACATGCAGGCAGCATTCCTGTGGCAAGCCCCCAGGAGGTAGAAGGCCATGAGCAGAAAAAGCCTCACCATGTTCATGCTAGGGTCGCACAGCAGTCCATTAAAAGCCACCTGCTGCCCTTGTGCGAAATACCCGGAAGCATAAGCCAAATCCGAAGGCGACAGACCTCGGCACTGGCTCCCTATGGCAAGAACCAGGTGTGCTATTGCCAGTTCGCTGAGATTGTATCTATGAGTCTCCCCCAATCGCACGGAACTTAGACCCAAGTATGCGTAAACCTCCTCCCTTGAAACGAGGTCAAGAATCGCACTGGACTGGGAGAAATGATTAGCCGAAATAAACGACCAAGGCAAGCTGGGCTGCCTTCTTACTGCCTCAAAATAGGTTTCTATGAAACCTTTCCGTTGTTCTTGGTCTGGTTCTGGCAAGACTTCTGAAATGGTTGGGCTCGGATCAATTTCAAGCATAGAATCTTTGAATCCAGCCTCAGTGAAAGAAGAAGCGCCAGCATATCGCCTGATAACCTTGCGTACAAAATCCAAGTATGAAAGAGAAGATCTGCCTCCAGTGTACACTATGCAGCGTTCAGTAAGAGTGATGGTTTACTTGAAAGCCTGCACAAATACCTTTCTCCCCCTTGGAACTCAGCAACATTCGACTACGATCTGTAGGAATTCTCGTCCTATTTGTGGGGTCAGGGATACAGGCTGGATGCTTTCCATTTTCATCCTGGCCATCAGCAGTATTGTTAAAGGTGCCATCGTTAGGAAGGCTCTGCAACAAGGAGGAGGTTCCGTGACACTGCAACCTGTCGTAAGTCGATGAATCCCTGTAGACGCAGGAATCACTCATGTTGCGCCTTTTACATCCTTCACAAGGCTTCTGCGAATTACACCGTATTTTTGAGGCCCTGCAGGGAACGCACGCTTTTATTGCGCGTTTGCGGTCTTGCAACTTGACCTGAGGCCGGGGCATCCTGAAGTGCTGTTGCAACAGGGCTTCGTCCAGTGCTGAGTAGCTCCTTAACATGGCAGGAAACGTAGGACGGACTCGCCAGAAAAAAAGGGGGAAGCACAATGATGAGATGGTTTATGGTTTATGGTTTAATAATTAACTTTCACAACCCGCGTCACTTTTGTACCGTAAGCCCCACAAAGGCTACTCTAAAGAGTAGTGCTAGATCGACGTGGATTGGATGAGAGGAAAGATGGGGTAAAAGTTTACCTACTGGCCATAACCGTGAACCACGGATTTGGCAAAGGATACAAAGCCACACAGGGCAGTCACTCTGGCCCATGTACTCATAGTAGATAGATTTGTTCTATTACGTGGGGGCAATTTAGAGTCCCGCCTTACAGGCCTGTCATTCTTCCAATTTCCCCGCCAGGTTGTGATACGAGACGAGCTTGATACCATTCTGGGAGGCGATCTTCCATTCTATTTGTAATAGACGCAATCTCAACAATAGTGTCTCTTGGTATTAGGGTTTGGGAAACAAAATAAAAAGAGCGTAGGTCGTGGCACCCTTCTCCAGAAGACATATAATTTGAAAATGCATGGAAACTGTGCAAACCCTCACCTCCACCACGGCCATCAACGAAATATATGCTCCGAACTCCTCTTCTACTAGGTACACGCCTCTATCCGAGAACCTTGTACTTTACCATCTGCTGGTCACGTCCGGATCTCTCAATTGTCGAAGTCCCATTGATAGGGGTAGCAATGAGAACAATCTGACTGTATGGGGTCGTCCCATCACTGTTGTAGACGGGGGTCTGCACATTGCATGTTTTCGGGGGTTGGTTACAGTGATCAGTGTACATGTCTTGGTACTGCTGGCATGCGGTCTGAGGGTTGGTACATTGATCAAACGTCCCTAGGGAGCGGCAGTTGATCATGCCGTGGGACAAGCAGGATCCAGTAATATTGAGATGGAAGGTCCAGGTCTCAACGCTGCACTGGTGTTGAGCCGGGCAAGTCGCAGTATAGGAAACGGTCGTGGTCACAGTCGTACTAATAGTGGAGGACTGTGAGTAACTTGCTGAGACCTCAGCGCCCCCAGTCACGCTATCACCGGAAACCGAGCCAGACAGCTTCGCGCCGATGGTCCAGCCTGAAGTCGTAGAGTCCATTGTTGAGGTTGAGTTTGTTACCGTCATTGTCGAAGGATCGTTAGTCAGGTTAATCGCGCTAGCATCCGTGTTTGATACATAGAAGGCAGTTGCGTTTCCGGTTTGGATCCAGCTGCGGTCGAATTTTGCAGTACTAGTGCACTGCCCGAAGTACTGGATGCAGGTTCCTTCCCAGTACCACTCTGTATCATAGTACGGCGGGTTCGAAGAATCAATTGAGAAGCCGGACTCGACCTGGGCCAAGATTTGGTTAACCTCGGCGGCTGTCTGTACTCCCTGACTGCGAGCAGCCACAGCGAAAAGGAATAAAGAAAGTAGAGCGAGAGGAGCCATTTGGTATAGATTGGAAAAGAAAGATTTGCAATGTGTTTTGCTTGGTGGTGGAGTCGGAAGTGTAAGCGCCTGGAGAATAAATCACAGACGTAGACTGGAAGTAGTGACGGCCTTATATACCCTGGCTACGATGACCTATTTCACACGTCGAAATATCCCTCATTGTCTGTTGAGTTAGATATTTCCTACCCCCGCGTTCAAATATTATTATTATCCCGTCATACACCGCATGGCCAAGGTGCAATGCGATCTTTCTTCCCTTATTACGTACAGAAATCATGACGCGCGCACGTGTGCGCGTGGTTGGATGGACAAATTGCAGGCTTCCTTGGGTTCCTCCTTTCGCCTGTGCTCCTGCTAGGTAACTCATGAATGGCGATGATCTTTGGCGCCTCAGTAGATCCATCGTGAACATCTAAGACACCACCATTCATAATCCGTTGGGGCATATTAGCTTCCTGTTCACGTCATGTTACAGACAATCTAGTCCCTTCATGATCGGGTACACAGCAACACTGGGCCAGCCATCGGCTCGACAGAAGACAAAAAGAATGCTGGACCAAGAAACATGGTTAGTATAGTAGAGACGGCACAAGCTTCTACAGAGTAAGAATATCTCTCAGTAGGTAGTCTAGACGTGTAGTTAAGGTTGAGGTTGCAAACGCCCTGGCAGGGGGGCTTGACAATTTATTTTCGCGACCTTGGGCCATTTCTAGTAAGAGATCATTTCCCCCCAAGCCAGGTTCATGGTGGTTTAATAGTTACCGACTTAATTTACTATAGTTCTTGCATTTCCGCCTTGGCCGTCCCGAGTCCACGATTAATCCTCAAAGAAGAATCACACCCAACGAAAGTGCTCGATCAGATATATAGATAGTACACAATCTGCTATAGAGTGCACGCGTAATGGAGTAAACATCTGATTATGCAAAGAGCTATAATCGCTCTATTATCGGGTTGAAAGTATTGATCCATAAGCTTGGCATAGTAAACGCTAAATCACAATTAATTTAGATATTTTAGGCACTTCTTTTGCTACGATAGTATAGGTAATACTATGTCAGCCAGACGGACTATCTTAAGGAAAGTGACCATATATGCAACTATGTAATATAAAGTAGTTGTCTGACGGGATAATTCGCCGTTGTCTATGTTCTAGTATCAAATAGCTGATTTCCTTGGCCGCTAAAGATGGCAGTCTTGACATCCTAACGCGATCAATGAAGTGTTCAGAGAATGCTCCAAAACGGCTGAGACTGCCTCAGCGCAACTGACTGATCATTTTCTGGTAGATTTTAAGGAGCGTATGCACTACGCCCCGGACGTGTAGCTAGGACTTAAAATTTCGATTATGTAAAAGTGTTCTTAGGGTCAACATGCGGATGGGGCCGTGGCGTTTGGCTTGCCTGAATAAGTTAAGTGAAGCGAAAGTATGTCTCATTTGACTGCTTAGTGAGTTTCCAGATTGAAGATCTGTGGCTCCTCTTTTATCCTATGTCATCCAAAGTCCTGGAAACTTTATTTGCGGGGAAGGCTGTCATTGGCAGGCACAGTCCCGATTCTACTATTTGGTAGATGGATACGTAGGTTCTGCACTCATCGAAGCAGCTGCGAGGCGTTAAGACAGCTGACGCGTCACCCATACAGATCTTATTCCAACCCACTGTAGTAAACGGGCCGGTTCGGTGACTCGGTCCGGGGCATCATAGTATCGAGGTTTTATTTCGAGTCCGGCGGGCCGGTAGTGTCCCCGTTGGTATGCACTAACGTATTCCTACGCTTAACTACGGGGTCATACGTAGGCATCTCTGTCGATCGTACAGGACTGCGAAATGGTTGGTTGACCAACGAGAGACAACATGAATGGATCATGTCGCAGTCACCTCACGTGTGCTTGTCTTGTAGTAAGAAGCGACAGTTCCCTTTGATTTGCTCTCCACGATGCCGCTTTTCCTTTTGGAACCTATGTGCATTGTTGAGGAAGCTGCGCGACGACTCCTCAAAGAAATGAACTCGTCGCTCTCATCCCGCCGAGGAAGCGTATTGAGAGTGGGCTTAAGTCTGCTACTTCTGGGGGTATGTTTTGCCCTTGTAAGCAAACAGTTCAGGTTCAGGAAAGGGATAGGGAACATTGTGACCGTATCCAAATTGGTTATCACTTCTGCTTCAGGTTAGACTGGTGGTTAGATAACATCGCCATGTCAGGCTCCGGCGAGGCTTAGGCGATCCACGGAAATATTGGCTCAGGAAACAATAGGTTCACGGTTTCAAGGGTCCGAGGCTCTAAATAGAATGTGGGGGGCAGACGTTGGGTTTACACGATCTACCCCTGAGGAAGGCACTGGCTGGAAGCGAATTGGATGAATTTAGCCCTTGCCCTTAATTATGGGGCTATGAAAGTGGTAGTGCAGTAGTATCAGACCTGCACATAGGACTTATTTTCCGACAACAAAACCAGCTATATCCTAGACGTATCGGCTGTGTGCAAACTCTGTCGAGTGCTAGTACACGCAGGGTTTAGTCCGTTAAGAGAATTTCTGCCTCGTGTATACCCTCCTCGGGTCACAGCAATCGCTTTGTATTTTCTGAGGCACCCTTTTACCCTTTTTTCGGCAATTTTTTACTTTTCTATTTCCTTTCTCCTATTTATTCTTGCCCTCCTCAGCAGTCAGCCAACCTGCAGAGCATCTTTGCCGTCCAGTTCTGTTGTCAGTGCGTACGTGTGCTTCTTCTTTCCTCTGCCGTTCCCATACACTCTAATTTACGTAAACATAAATCCACGCATCATTACAGAAAGAAAAGAAGCATTTAGGATCCTGTAAATTACTTGGACATTGGGGAAGAAGGTTAAGCCTAGTCAGCTAGAAGTATTCGACATTATGCGCAAGATTACTGTAACAAGGTCAACGGGGCAGTTGAGGTTCGTAACCTATCGCTATAATAAGGGTGTAGAATGAGGTTTTTGAAATTTACCTGTCCTGTCTATTTCCTTCTGTCTCTAGCCTTCTCAAACCACAGCATGATGGTTGTCGACTATGCAGTTGCCGTCCCCACCTTTACTGGAAGTGTCATGTCAACGATCGCATCTTCGCTGGTCCTTCTATCTTATGCCACTTCCTCTAGGAAACGGCACTTTCGTCACTGGCTTATTTTGAACCTGACCATCGCAGGTGGGAATATCCTTATATTTTCGGCGCCAACAAAGCTAACTAGCAGGCCACTCGCATTCTTGACCAGACTTTATCAATGCACTCAATAACTCCATTTCAGGGCTGGCAGTCCTCAAAGGGGGTCACGACCTGACGCCGGGCACCGGATGTATATTGAATGCTTGGATCGGCCAGCTGTCGGTGCAGGTAAAGGCCCTTTACTTCGTCTGTCTGATGACCTTCTCAGCCATGAATCTAGGCAAGCGATTTCTCTGTGCTAGCTATTGCATTGGTCGCTCTCTGGATTATCAATCAACGGGCGATAGTTTCTGCGCCAGACGCGAGCGTGAAGAAGCTGCTGTACTGCTCACCTGTTTGGATTGTACCTGTGTGCACAAGTACGTGGGTGGACATGAACTTACACCCTTACTAATATCATTGCCAGGTACTATTGGATTGGGATTGAAATGGTATGGGCCGGTCAGTGGAAATTGGTGCTGGATCGAGCCGCAGCATCTCAGTCTGCGATATGCACTTGGCCATGGCTGGCGCATTGCCATCATCTTGACCACCGTGGGCATCTATGCCTGTCTTCGTTATCATCAAGCGACGTTTCGAGGGAATAGCATTCTTCCCCCATGCAGCTACCAACTCAGGGCGAAGAACGGTAGAAGTGAGTAGAGGGTCGGTAGGGGTAATGACAATTGAGCTGGAAACGACTGTGGTAGTCGAATCCGTCGCAGCCGAACATGCTGGCACACGAGTTCTTGGTTGGTTTATCCGCTTGCACGCTAAGTCGGCGCTCTGAGTATTCGAAACATCCAATTCGAGTTAGCCATTTCCGAGAGTATTACTGATTATGTGTGCTTATCTAGACTCGTCACCGTCGACAATTTCCGATAGACAGTCGGAGGGCCATCGCGATGCCGTTATTTCCTCCAAGGCGGAAACTGCGACTGAAATTAATCCCTACACTGCTCAAAGAGCCATGCCTCATAGCTACTCCGAGATACGTCGAATAATGCTGCTCAATGGATATCCCATAATATACGTGATTCTCTGGATACCAGGCCTCCTCAATCGTCCTTTCGAGTCACTTGACTACAGCCCTCGATGGTTAAAAATCCTTCAGGCCTCCACACAGTACGTTGGCCTCGCAAATGCTATTACATATTCATACAACGAAGGGGCGAAATGGAGATTTCGTGCGTGGAGAGCCGGACTACAGCGATTGTATGACTGATATGTCGACGGTATCTGCTACTGGCTTGAACAAGGTTTAGGCAAGCTGCGCAAACCATAAATGTCAAGCACTGGCAACCACAGTATAGTTCAGTGGATCCGAAGAAGGAAAGAAAAGACTTAGGAAAGGAAACTTTTAGCTGTCTGGGCTAAAGTATGCAACCGGATTGGAGTGTGTGTGTGTGTGTTACATAGAGCTCTAAGTGGGTTCACTGGGGGCGGAAATTAAATATGACTTTGCAAGTGCTTACAGAGAATATGACGCGTTACGAACAGGGATCTAAGTGTCTCTTGGTAGAGAGCGCATTTGAATTTTTTGTTTGGTCAAACGACGTGATCAGCGGCATGCCATGGGCCAAGGCCCCCTTCAAGGATTTGGTGGCAGGCGCATAAGCGTCCGGAAGAATTCAAACATAGTGCTGATAAAGTTGAACTCATATTCTAAAGTTCCGCTAACCTTAGCAACTTCTTGGGTGTACGGGAATCAAACCAGAACGGTTTCCTCAACATCTAGTGGATGCTGGCGATCACATAGCGCAACTGCATTCGAATTGACGTCTACCTCTGTTTTTAAATCACATTTCCAGTAGTATTCCAGGATGTCATAGCATATTGTATTAAGTGGGTGGGAAAGCTTCGGAGCAGGGTCGTTCAGAGGAAGAATGACTGCTAGCACAGCTGACGCGTGTTACCTATATGTACCTAGAGGGAAGTAGGACTTATTAGCTCAGGCCAAATAATTTTTCTATGAACCTTAGAAGGAAACAAGGTTGTAGTAGGGTTAATTTAGCATATCACTACAATATCCGGTTGTGTCATGGTGGTTTCTCGGACGCCCATCCTGGACCCATATGGCGTTCTCTTCCGCGCTGGTCATCGTTACATTTATGCCAAACTCTAAAGGCTAGCTCCACTGTTCTCGAGAAATCATCATCCTTTCGTTATTTGACAGTAACTATCATTCCTTTCAGTGAAGTGCAGGTGTTTGCGTATATACCTCTTAGAGGATGCGGATGAAACGACAAAATCTTTGATAGTGTTTGATTTTCAGAACCCTTTCATGGCTGAGTTGATCACTACCGCCACCGTCGCCTACATTAATTAAACATGAGAGGAATCTTCTTGGTGGAACTCAAATTCCATTTATATTTCGCTGCCTTTTATTTTTATTTATTTTATTTTATTTTATTTTATTTTTTTTTTTTCATTTCCCCAGAAACCGAATGATAACTTTCAGCAAACGATACCTATATTCTATATTTTCAACGCATTATCTGACAAACGCCTCTCACACACATTGTCCTCAGATAGAGATATCTCGAGCGTGCTTCCTGCCGCCGAAAGTCCAGCCAGAGGATCTTCTCTTCCAGGATTGGGAGCCCCAATAAGCTTGACCGTTCTGCTCCACGTCACTCGGTACAGGTGTAGGCGTGATTCGAGAAGAGTTCTCGTACGGAACATATCCGCCGCCCTGAAACGCTGCAGCGGGGGTCGTCCAGGCTGGTGAGTAAGACAAGGCGCTAGAAGGCGCTCCGGTGGGGGGACGAGTAGTCGTAGGTGCTGCGTCCCTACCCTCGTAGAGGGCTGGGCCTGGGATCACATAAGTGACAAGGTCGTTGAAGATATCAACTAGGATGCCGGGATCGGTTGGTGTATAGAACTGGGTGGCAGGAATGCCTTTCGGTGTAGCAGTGCCACCGCCTGTCACCTTTAAGTTGATGCATTGTGGGTAAGCTTGCGCACCATTGTCTTTCATTGCATTGTGTAATGCGATGATCTCATGGCGAAGAACATAATTGCCTGCTGCAATGTCGGAAGGGATGTTGACTGTCCAGGTATTGTTGGCAGCCATGAGCTCATCGCTGGCCCATCTTCCGGGGGACTTGCTGTTGTCGAGAAGACCAGCCTCGTCAATTTTGAAAAACTCAAGTTTGGTCTTGTTCACAGAAGCGCAGCTCTCATTGCAGTTCGCAAGATAGCTAATAACCTACTCTGTATTAGCGTTCTCATTGGATTCGAACAAGTTCCGTTGTAACATGATCCTGAAACTTACCGGGCCACGGTGATCTTCAAACCATCTGCTCCAGTGGATGGTCACCTTCCCACCAGCAGCCACCTCGCCAGCAAGGACACCAGGCTTGGCATGTTGGTGGCAGATAATATTCGACTGGTTGTAATCAAAGGTTTGAACATAGGCATCCTGAGTATCCGCAGTTGACCAGGCAACGAGATCAGGGACGTTTTGTTCATGAGGGTATTGATCAACCAGGAATCCACCATAGGACTTGCCATCAATGTCGATACGATCGATGTGTCCATGAGCTGCGGCCAGGCCAGCTGTGCCTAAGATGAGCCATGCAACCTTAGAGAGAGACATTGTTAAGTAAAGAGAGTGAACTTCAGTCAATGAAGTAAAGCTAACGATTTGATAAGAAGAAGGAGAGAATGAGAGAATGCGTAGTACAGGATGAGGAAGAGAAAGACGATTTGAGGGAAAGAGAAAGGGACTTTATATGTGCCCAACATAATGGATCCTTTGCGAGTAGGCAGCACACAAGCGAAGCGTTCACTTTGCATGTTCGCCTGCGATACCCGCACACTCGCTTCCAAATATCCATGAAACACAGACTGAAGATCCATGCCATTTGAGATCTCTCAATGATTCTGCGCCTTTTGACACGTCAGACGCCCGGGTTTCGGTCTTCACCCAAGTTCTTTCTCATGTCTTCCACCAAACAGCATCTTGTTCTGTTCTGCCGATGGCTGGTAGCGTATCTGCGCGTTTGAATTCACGCTCATATGGATACACTTGTGGGATATCCAGTAATGGTTACGTTGGTACTCCAGCATTTAACGTTATGCAATCAGAACATGCAGTACTCATGACACTTCAGCAATGCTTTCAGCTCGGGCTACTGGGAGAATCTTGTTAGCCATGTTGCACTGGCTATGGTTTCAGGTCGCGCTAAGCTCGACACTAGCGGTTTATTTGGTAGAATGAATTCAACGATCCAATGATCCATTGTGTCATGTTTGGAACATATCTCGTATTTCGAATAAGTTTACGGGGTACAGGTTCCTCATAGAAGCTTAGGATAGCCCGTTGTCTGCGCATTGCTCATGTTGAAGCCAACAGCAGTACGTTTTTTATCATCTCTGCTACAGTCTACGTGGTCTTAGAACCATGATTACACCTATTAAGAGCATTAGTAAGCCGTTAACTACCATAAAAATAAGATAACTAAAGTCATGAGAGTTAATAGCACGCTCTTGTCACTCAGAGAACCCGATTTGACTTCAGGTTGGCCGAGTGGCTCAGCATACATTCTCTACAGGCGTAGTATCAAAGGGGGATATTCGATGAACAGCGAATGAGGGCCTGGTAGCTCTATGCGTCAAATTCGGTCTATTTCTGTCGCTCTGACGTAGTTTGTACTAGAGTCCTTTGAATAGTGATATGATCTTTCAAAGTGGCAGGCCACATTTGATGATTCAAAGCCTCCTGGCTGCTGCTGTAATCGATAGAATCCTGAGGCAGGTAAGACAATACGGTACTAATCACACCGTTGTCATTTTCGGACCTACAATCGGGGAGCCAAAAGCTTGGATTGTGAGAGTTCTTCAAGCCATGACTTTTCAGGCTGGAGAGCGGGTATTTGCCAGAGTCTCTTCCGGAGCTACGCTCATGCCGAACGGGCGATAGGCTTTCATCCAGCAGCCAGCGGAAAAGGGGACGAAGAGTTACGAGGCTGCTTGCTGTGATTCCGAGGCCAGTTTCAACGACGGACCAGATCGCGATCTGGTAGGTGGAACCTTGAGCCATATTAATTACATTTTATATTCGAAGGTGGCCACCATAGGCGCGCCCGGCTGTTTGCTTCCAGAGACTTACGTAGGAAATTAGCATCTGCATAGAAATGAAGGAACGGAAGTCGAATTATGACAGCGACGCTTGCACTAGCACGAAACTATTAGCCGCATCAACTTTGACAACCAAGAAGTATGAACAAGATCGCTTACATGGCGCCCATGCTGAGAATTCCTCCAACTGCAAACTTCGTTCTGTTGTTCATCTGAAGCTTCCAGACGAGGAAGTAAGGCAGAATTCCAAGCGTCAAATCACACACGATTGTCAGAGAACTGTAAACATACGCGATTTCGACCAGGATCTTCTCAGACATACAAGTCCCTGATTTCGTGGGATCCGCAAAATCCCAGAAGTAGGATATTGGATCGCAGGCCAGGAGCAAGACAAGCCAAAACATGACACCGACAGCAATGGTAAGACCGATGTTGCTCCAAAGAATCACACGATGAATCTTTAAAACTGTTAACCGAAGGAGAGAGATAGCAATAGATACCTTGGTCAGGGCGGACGCCCACACGTAGAAGATCTGACTGAGCCACCAGTACTGCAAAGCCACAATCCTGCTTAGCGACCGCAATGTCCGAAGGCTGAAATAAACTGGAGATGCTCTTTCAAAGAATCAGTACTTACTAGCAAGGCCTTTCTATAGACCTCCATATTTGTGAAATCTGCCCTTGAGCGGCCGACACCATTCATAGTCCCGATGAAACAGCAGACGCTCAATGTCACGAATAAAGCCTACAAAATCATGAGCAGAAGATCTTCGCTAAATTGTCCCATGGATAACCCACTAGAGCTGCCAGTATAAGGACGTCATCCCAACCAAAGGCTCTGAGGATATACAGTCGCACGAAGGTCCTCAGCAGGACTGTCCCAGTGGAGAGAGCCATCATCACAACAGAAACGACGAAGATAGCCAAACTGGGGCCTACGAGAGGCATTGAAGAACTCATTTGAAGATGAGTCGTTGCCCTGGTTTTCGTGCCTCTGTTCGTGCCGCAACCCAATGTATCAAAAAGAAAAGTGCTGCGAGCTCTTCCTGACTAGCTGGTTGCTATTTCGGGTGCTGTCAAGGTCGCATCTTCCCGATTCTTCAACACGACACAAAGGAGATGAGCAAGGTCTCCCACAAAGGAAAAAGGCTCTGAGAGGACAAGGTCAAGAGGGGGAACTTCGACATCTGCGAGTGGGCTGTGGAGTTGAGTACCATCGAAGCAAGGGCGCGGTTGTTTCTTGAGCGAGGTGTACCTGTCTACCCGTGGATGGATTCGCTGATCCATAAATTAAACTACCGACGGCGACACGAGCACCAATAATATTGTCGCATTAGGATCAATAGCGGCCCAATTCCACTGGGCTCCCTCGTGTTTTCCCCTCAGGCTCGTGTTGTATTGCCCCATCAAAATCTTCAAAGCCCCCCAAATTAGGGAGGCGAACTTGATATTTTCTTTCCACTAGCCGTTCATGTTGGCCTTTATTCTTGAAACCCGTCGATGGAAGGAGCCGCGGCTGGAGGGTAACATCATCCAAGGCAATCCGCCCGGTTCTAAGGGGATGGCTCCACTACAGTTGGCACTAATTACACAGATCCCTTTGGACTAGATCCCTTTTGGAACAACGGCAGGAACGAACAAATCGGTATCCAGTAAGCAACAGTTGCGTCCCAGCCATATGCGAAGCTTTCCAGCGGTTAGGGTTGGGGCGCTAGCACCGAAGCTGTTGACCTTCACAAGAAGTTGGAACTTTAAGCGGGACGAAGAGCGGCTTCTGGAAGTCAAACGGCCGGTGATTATGGAACCATAGCCATTATGTACGTAATGGGCGGTGCTTGTGGCTGCGAACAACTCCCAGTATAGTACGGGGTAGGCGATCATTAGGTTATAAGTTGCTCTAACCTGTCACCGAATTTGGTTTAGCCAACTAGACTAAAATAAAGAATCCGTACCTGGTCTAGCGGGCTGTGGAGCTGAACCTAATTCCCAACGAGTCAGACACGCCTATAATGTAGGTAAAATATTTAGCTAACATAGCTGACAGTCTATGATTCGTCTCTGTATGCCGAGCACCATCCCTTTGAACTGTGCCGATCAGCGGTCCGCTCTGCTCTTTCATATGGTTTAAAACTACTACGCCTCTTTCTTAATCCCTAGACGACCAAAAATACAGATGCAATTATGTTACCGGTGTATACACAGATACTACGAGGCTGTAGCATCTAGATATAACTCCATGTAACAATACTATACCTCATACTTAAACCTTGCACTCTTGTAGATGCTTGGTTTTTGGTATACCAAAGCCCTCAAAGAGTGCTATTTTATATACACCACAAAGAGTGTTCAGTTGGCTAGGGTGTCTGAAATATGGAACATGACTCTGTCCAATCTTTCGTTGGGATACAATCCCAACATACTCACCATTAGCTAAAATAATGGATCTCAACACCTTAGGTCCACCGTGACCGTAGGCCTAATCTAAAACCATGGCCGTTTCAAGCTGGGGCTGATTGGCGGGGAAAATAGGACCCTGACGTCCACTATCCATTGACTAGGGTAGAAAGATCTGCTCCCGCAGTGCTACAAAGCACACTGGCACAACGCTCGTCAGGAGAGGTTGAGTCGCCACATCCAGAAAGTCCTCCGAAGCTTTTCAAGGATATCGTGTGCGTGGAGCTCCGATTCCAGAGTCAAAAATTACCCAAGAACTTTAGAATACCGTTATGTACTGCAGTTCCGTGGACTATAATTGTTAGCTTCAGTGTGCCGCAATAGCTGATCTACAACTGCTTTTACGCTAGGCTTAAGATGGACTAGCAGCATTTGTTCATCGTGAGCCTAGAGAAAGTTCATCCCGCTTGGACTGCATCTGTAGCCTAGCACTGCCCATGCGGTTTATAGGGTTTGCTTGAACTGCTGGTCAGTTCTCTGTCATTGCTTACGGAGTAAGCTTCGTGTAATTAGTGCTAGACAAAGTCTTTGGTGTAACAGCAGATTACGAAGTTGGACTCTGGTCACCACACATCCCCCTTAAAGTCCAATTGCAAATGCTGACCCATACATAGAAAGTCCAGATCATAGAAATGGCGTGTCCCTGGAGAGCATTTGTAATCTTTTTTTTTTCTTCTTTACTTTCCTTGTGAGCCGAATATGGGCTTCTACAGTGTGCCAACGCCCCCGATTTCCCTGGGATTATTGAGACGGATTGATGTTCTTTTCCCGAATACGCATGAACAATCCACTTCATCTTCCCAAATGCTTTGAGAGACTCAGACTAACATACAGCATGGGCTAAGAACTGCATTGTTTATGCTTACATTGGTCAGTCAATTACAGTCTAATCGTACAGTACACCAGGTTAGAGTGGCCCTTACTGCCGACGGAAAGGGGATTCAAAAGGTGGGGCACACAGTAGACCCAAGCACAGAATGTAAGACTGCACTGAGATTCCAAGCCCCTCTCCTTCTGGTTCACTAGCGGCCACGCTGTAAAGAACTTCTAAACTGCCATGTTCAGCGTTTCCTAGACGTTCAGTTGCGCGACGTCCAGAGGGGCTAAGTATACAAAAACTAGTTTTGAGGTTGACAGAAGCAAACAACTATAGACAAGAAAGAGACAGGCCCACTCTGGTTGTAAGGAAAGCTTAAATGGCCAGAAGATCTTGCCATAATAAACGTGTGTCGTGTCATCCGCATCCTCTGACAACCCGAACACCGTAGGAGACTCCACCAAACTGAGACATACTTGTACCTCGCTTAACAATGGTGGCTAGTCATTGGCTTGCTCTAGCTTCGGTTGTCAGGCATGGACTGTGGTTCTCTACTGCGGTGCACGCCCGGGACATGCTCTGTGTGGGACTAACCTGCCACTTGACTTACTCTCTAGGTTCAGAGAACAGGTGTTCTGTCGAAGGTGACGAAAAGTTGATCTTAGAACTGACCGAACAAGCTCTATTTGCATGAATAGGTGTCATACAGTACTAGTTTGTCGTAGTAACCAAGCGCCCTGAACACACGATCATAACTTGAGCTAGTATATATTTACTTTAGGCCGAACTAAGGAAGGTTTTGCGGCTTTATATATCATATTTAAGAGTACTTTGCCACTCCAGGGCATTCCAGTGGTAGTGCCCCCCCGCACTATATAGGCAGTTGAGCAGGCTTTCACAACTTCACAAAGCATTAGCGGCAAGCTGTGGCTATCAGCGCTGGGTTGGAACTCAGGCGTTACTTGCCTGCCTAGAGGTACGCATCATGCAGAATTCGCATTACAACAGCGTCCCGACCGGCGTGAATGATACCCTCCGCACACGGCCTGACGTTGTGGTGAGTTATAAGCGCCAATTATCCAATATATCACTAGGGAACTGCTCCACAATAACACGTCTTAGACCTCGTCCAAGATTCCGCATGACAATGACGGCCCGTATCGGCAAAATCCTGCTAGACGATTGAGATTTCAATTGCGGCCAAGAGTCAAGCAATATGCCCCTTTTGGCACAACAGGAAAATCGCGTGCCCGCCAACTGGCTGGCAGTCAAGCAAGCCCTTGTCTGCCAGAGATTAGTACCAAACATTCTGACAAAGTCACGATTACTTCTGAAAAACATGAACAACTGGGTACATCGCGATGCAATGCCAGTATACCAGACGGCAGATCCAGGTTCATCAACACCGTCAAATCAAATCCTATGGACTCGCGTAAGTCGATGAGCCTTCGTATTGTGGTCGAAAGTTGAAGCTCATATTTTACATCGAAAGTTCCAGCGCCTTCCCCCAATAGTGAAAAATCAAAAATTATCTCGACGGCTAAATCGCCAACCAACCCTTTCAACGCTGCCATACTTCACCTAGTTTCTGGGCCCCTTATTCTTCCCTCACAGGCACGAGTTGCGTCGGTGCAGCTGTCACCTCCGACTAGCAAATGTCAAGACGCACTTCCCAAGACTACAAAGACAGATACGGAGGGCTCAATTCACCCAGTTGAATTATTCGCCGTCAGCGCGGAGCCTGAAACAACAAGTCCCCCTCCGGTGCCCCCAAAGTCACCACGAACGATGGATCGCTCTCCAAAGCTTCAGCAAGAACAATGTACGTTCATCTCGCCATGGAGAGATCTCCCAACTTCGAATCACGGAAGATACTTCGCATCCGACCCGCTCGGCACAAAACCTCCATACATGAGCCAAGCTGTACATCATTGCAACGGCCCATATAGGTTCAACAGTGGAGAAGCTCTGCTGGGCCGACGATCCCCAAGTGTACACAACTCACCAAGCAATCGCGAAGGCCAACACCATACCAAAGCTGAAGATGCATCACCGGAGGTAAGATCTGCGTGTACACTTCCTGGGACACTGCAACCAATCCGTGGCGTACATGTAAGGTATCAATCCGACACATCCGTCATGCAACGGGGCAGATCAACACGGACGAATGGCACAACTAGTAGGAATCCAAACAAGGGATATTTCTCGACAGAACGCCGAGCATCCTTCATGCTCCCTCTCGCAGTTGCTCCATCAGGTGCTAGCCCGCTCTTTTCGCCAAATGAGATAGAATGTCTGCACCCCTACGCTAAGCATCAGGCTGAGGAATTCAAAGCATTAAACTGTGGTGAAGTTAGGGCACTTTCTCTGGTATGAAGCTAGGACCCGCGGTGTTGTATGTTAATGCCCACCAGCTAACGTCATAAAGGAACTCCGGGTACTTGAGGAGCGCTGCAAACAGATTCGCCGTATTTACAATTCACTCGAATTCGAGCTCCGTGGTCTGCAGGAACGTACAACTCGGTTCCTCGGGTCCCAAAGCACGGACTTTGCTGAGTGCAGGAAAAACGTGTTGATCCGAACAAAAGCTATGGCAGATCTTAACGTGTCCATGAAAGGTTGGGCCAGCAAGTTAGAGCAGGCTACAGACCTGCAAGTCTATCTCCGTCAAAAGCTTGCAAAACATGTGGCGGCGACTTCGCTCCGCGACACGACCAACCCGGGGCTTGGACTATCGGACGAGCCAGATCATGGAACAAACCCGGTAATGACGTCGAATCTTGTGGATACGAGCTGCAGAAAGACAGAATCCATTAAGGTCTACGCAGACTTGAACGTCTTCGAAGAAATTGCCAATTTGGCGGAACCCGAAAGGCAGATGGAGCGTACGGGTTTCCCCACAAAGGAGACCTCTCGCCATGGTATTCTTCATCCATTCTGAGCTTGTCCTGTCCTGGTCAGCAGCCTTGGTGGACTTCCGCGTCAGATAGATAGATGTTCCATATTTCAGACCTGCGATTCAGGCCGCAAAGTTCGAGTAGGTGTTGGAGAAGAAGATCGCCTGATGAAGATGGATCTCTTCAGCCAGGCAGACCATTTGGCGGTCCAGGCATTGCTAATTGTTGTACGTCCGGTGCTTAAAAGAGTAACCGAAGAACCAACAGCGTCGTAGGATTGGATTATTATTATCATTGTCGAAATTATCAATAAGTCCAGCTTTGACACGCAGCTCAATGGTATGATCTCGCTCAGTCGCATTCACGACCGACTGAATATTTTCCAAAGTCTGCTAGATTGCAATTCCCTTTGGACGAAACGTAGAGAAAAGGAGAGGATGCCATGGAGAATGTTTAGAGCAAGATAGAGGTGGATATAAAGCTGTAGATGGCAGAGTCTGAAAAATAAGCGCGAGCATCTCAGGCGGTAGGTTGCTTAAACCCGCCATTAGGATGAAGTTGTATGGATCAGCTCTAACAGTAAATTCCCCGGTATAGCTAGATCCTCCTTCTCTTAATAATTTCAAAGTAGGACGACGGCAAGGAGCCGCAAGCTGCGTGTGCTTTTGGCCACAGCCACAATACAGCGCATTGCGCTGGCTACAACAAAGATGAGGGGAAACTATCCAAGCTGGAGAATAGAGCTATCTTCAGCCCCGCCACACACCGCAGCATCGGCTATTCTTCCTTCGTCCACAACCCCACTAGGATCTCTCATATTTATTGGCTCGAGGGAAAGGATATTCCAAGACGGGAAATCCATGTGGTTTGAATTTCTTGAACTTCAGCACTAGTTGTTACAGGGAGCTTGTTTTTAAGGTCAGCCAGAAAGAGTGTAAAATTGGAAATTAGGGATGGGAGATAACCCGAGCGTGGAAGAGTACATATCCCTCTTAACAGAATAACTAACTGTACTACAACCACGCTGCGGGCCAGTTCCTGGACAATGCCCGGATGTACGCGGTCATTATAGTATTAACAGGAGTGACCAACCGCGAAACAACGTTGATTCTTCAACGAAACGACTGAGGAGAGCTATTAGCTCGGTTGAGCAAGAAACGTCTGATTTCTGACAAGTATCCAGTTGCTCTTTTGCCCGAAATACCACCGTTCCATACTCGCTTTCCTCGGCTGCCCATTGGATTGCTGACCTGCCGCAATTGTCCAACGCAAACATATCAGCTCCCGCTGTGAGGAGTTGCTGTAACACTGTTACATGTCCTCGTCACGCTGCCCAAGGAAGTGCGGTCATTTCAGTGCCATCAGGGAGAGAAGGATCGATTCCCTCGTTGAGTAGTAGATCACCTATCTCCGTTGCTTGGCCATCTCGGGCAGCTATATGGAGTGGTGTAAACTCCTTTGTGTAAGCCCGTGCAAGTATAGGAGCGATGGCAGCACCTTCTGCCCGACGAAGAAGTTCATCAAACAGGGGTGGAAAGGATGCCCAGTTATGTGGAGCTCTTCCACAATTCCCACGTGTAAAAACGTCGGCTCCAGCGTCAAGTAGTTGTTGTATTGTTGCAGCAGCTGCGGCTGCCCTACCACTCTGGACGGCCCAATGAAGAGCGGCCTGTTACAGACCCTTGTCTAGCGCACCTTATCGAAGGCGGACATACAAGGCAGAATAACGATAGGATGACGATGGCCGATTCCTGAGCGGAAGGCACTCAACGAATCGTTTATCTAGTAGTTATTCGGGAAGAGCTACGGACGCCAATAACAGCCCCATCACGTGATACATACTCCAGGACCTACTCCAGAGGGAGTATATCGGGGGTATACAACGCTACGCACCACGATTGGATATACTCCATCACCTACCCCTAAGGGAGTCACGATGGGAGTAGATAATCAAGGATATATAAGGACACTCATTCATGTACCTAGTTTAGTTCTTCGTGATCAATTTACATTGTTACTACCGAGTTACCTTTAGTAGCAAAGACCAGTCTCAACTCGTTTGTACTCTTCTAACTTCAATAGGCCTGACCCTTTGGACTCAAGTCTAGTATCGACGACAGTCTTCTGTCGACTGCATCCTTGTGACAACGGCAACCTAGTATCGACAGCAGCCTAGCGCCGGCGGCAGTCTCGTAGCGACTCCCGCCTCACCAATACCGCAAACCAACGACGACGGAAGTCGGAGAACGACTTCAGGTTAGTAACCCTCGGAACGTGGTCCGCTAACTGGTCTCAGACTTGACGACGAAGCCCCGGGCGTAACAGGGAGGTACATGGTATCCATCCCAAAGAGAGTGTCTTGATATGCTGGGATGCGCCGGGCCCACGGGGAAAAGAAACCTAGCTGGCAAGATCGCAGCCTTTGCCTTGGCATTAGATGCAAGCACAAGCGCAGCTATTGCCAATGATACGTTTACTAAGAGCCACATGAGACTAGCTCGTGGGGAGCTATACGGAGTTCGGGGGCCGAAGCTGTAGCTAGAAATGTACAAACGTACTCTAGATGTTCTGTACCTTTCTCTGTCTCATTTAGTAGTATCTTTATCAAGAAATTTTATAGGATACACAAAGTCCGATGCGTGCAATACAGTACAATGCTTTAAGCTAGAAATGTTACCTCAATTACCGAGCCCGTACCTCTCTGTTTTGAGAAATTCAACTTGAATGCACGGTCTGTATATATACTCTTCGTAGTAAAATGCCCCCGTTACCAAATTCCAAAATTCTCTTCACCGCCACTAACCAACACAGCACTCCCTTCTCCCTAGTCCGGAACATTATACCTTGGTCCTTTACTTTGTCTGGGTTCATGGCCCACTTCCTTGTGGTGGTCTTGCTGTCGGTCAATGCGGTATTCTCAGTGAGTGTGTCATAGAAGCGAATTCAACACTACACAAATCAGCCACACGCTTCCCATCCTTAAAATGCTAAACCCACGTTTGATGCGCAAATATATCCAAGTGTCGACGTGTCACAACATCTTCCGCTGCAGCAAGTAGAGTACTGTTCCTATAAGCCCTGTCCTGTACACATGATGGGACAAGTCTCTACTCGTACCGACGAATCGCAGGACGCCTAAACCTTGTCAGTATGATATATCACAACTGATAAGTACTATTAGCACAAGGTGACTATACTCCTGCAGGAACACACTGAGCCTGTTGGTGGTGGTCAGAATAAAGAGGGCTCCCATCGTAGGGGATTCTTTGCGCCGAGCAATTACTTGCGAGGGCGAGGAAGACCAATGTGGAAAGGTATACCAAAATGTAGGCAGCCATTTATATTGCAGCAAAAAAAAAGCCGTGTATATTTGATCATGGATTTATTCAGGTTTCTGGTCAAGCTTTTAAAACCTAGACTATCGATACATACACTTAAAAGGGGTCCCATTCGTAGTCTTTGCTTTATTAATTTCGGTAATATAATGCTATACTAATCAGCCCGAATGGCCTTCCATTGAGTATCGATCTGCTCAATAAGATCATCCGCCTTGACCGCCAACTCGTAGGCACGGAGCGTACCGGTATATGATCACGCATGGACCATTTTAAAAAACTAAGATTGTTCGTATCATGCGCCATATGAATGGCAATGATATACACATATTTCGTGTAGCGCTTAATTACAATCTATCTTCATCTGAATCTCCAGCAGATGAATTGTAGGTATATACATAACAGCAAGGCAGACTATTAGGTAGCAGATAAGCCTTCTCACTTGTCTAGTGTACAGCAGAACACCGTATAGAAAATACTTCCATGCGGTGAAACCAAAAAGGGTATTAAATAACAGAATAATATTGGGATTTGTTTTATGTGTACAGTTCAAACATCAATATCCAGCATTCCTTATGTATATTCTCATGTAGTAATTGGTCAGTGCGAACGACTGGAGGAGCATGACGAATCTCGTGGATTTGTTAATGTGTAGACTAGTTGCATTCTCTGGGTAGTAGATTGATTGTGACTGGGATTGGCGTTGACTAACAAAATGTTCAATTTGAGATCTGAATCGGATATTAAGGAGACCCCGAACTAGAACAAACAGTCGCGGTCTTCTTGGCAGAGAGTTGATTGAGTACGGTGCATTAAAAGATCTTTATTAAGCGCTGCAACAAACTGAGCATACCGCCTACGGAGCTCACTCCGTTGGTGAGTTGGAATTCCTGGTATACCCAACAGGCTAAGGTTATAATACACTGTCCATATATCATACTCGAAACGATTATATCCAAATAGTGCAGTAAAGGGATATCGACAGAACCGGCCCATATAGATTCCCTAGGATTGATTCTTTGCTGTACGACCTTGATCGCAGCTTTTTATAATGCGTCAAGAAGGAACGAGGAATGAAGGAAGTCCTGGCCCAAGGTATAGAGATCTCTCCTTTGCACTAAGAGGTAGTTGTACACGCTTAAAGCTTCCACCGAAAGGCGGGATGTTTCCAGTCTAAACGTGTACTCTGCTGTTCGCCGAGTTCTTCAAACTGCTCTCTGGGGTCATAGTCATCTCTCCTCTTGTTGTCCCACTTTAGCCAAAGCAGAGCCACGAAGGAGATGATGAGCTGCATTGAACTACAGGCAAGATTTAGGCCGTTTCCGATACGGTAATCCGGAGCGTCCTTGGAAAGGTAGGACCAACTGGAGACAAGACCACCGATATTCCCGAATAGGACCTAACTCTAGGTTAGCTATGCAAATTAAACTAGGAAGACAACACCCTAACTACTCAACTAACATTCGTAGCAATAGCACTGGATCGGCTTGTATCACTCAGCACGTTGGCACTGACATGTGCACAAGACAGGGGTCCCACGACAAAGGCTGTACTGCCCACCAGGAAGCATGCCACATACCGTACTACGGCGGAGTGCGAGGCCAAGAATAGTATATACCCAACCATGATTGGGGGGGCACAAAGAATAATGAATATCTGTCGCCTGTCTAGCTTCCAGCTCAGTGCGGACACAGCAAGCTCAAAAAGGGCTCCCACAACATATGGCGGAACACAGTAGAGCTGCTGCTGTGTTATTAAAGCCTCCGGGTAGATAGCAGTGATGATAGTTGGTAGGAAAACACCAAGTCCCTGAACTGTGACATTACTGAAGAGAAACACCATAGCCGTTGAGAATACGACCGGGTTCAATATCCCATGTAACAATCTGGTCGGATCAATGTGCTTGACTATTTCAGGCTTTTCATTGCGTTCCTGTGCTAGCCGAAGGCCCCAAAGATATTTCTCGTCTGGTGACAGCCAAGCTGCCTTTTCAGGCCGATCCGTAAGAGCGAGGTAGCTCAGGGCACTCAGGCCAATGGTAACAATGCCTTCAATACCGAAAATCATTCGCCATTGTGTCCAGCCGCCAAAATGCTCCAGGCGGAGAATTCCGCTGGCAAGCATTCCACCGAAAGCGCCCGCGAGCGGAGACATCACAAGGTACAAGGAAAGCCGAAACGTGA
>NVQI01000107.1:0-12314 GCA_002894705.1 Aspergillus sp. ATCC 12892
GGTATTTCGTTGCCTGAGGCGGCAAGCTGAGTCATCCGCCGTTACAGTGCGGCAGTTGAATCATTGAGGGTTTACATCGTTCATTGCCTAAAACGTCTCTCAATATCTAGGAAACTAAATTGGAAAGGCTGCTCCGAGCACGTGAGAAGGGTGCTGACTCAGCCAATAGTAATGCCGCTTTTCAATGAGCTAGCATTGAATCAAGCTACTATTGCAAGGCAGGAAGTCAGGGAACCACGTGCTACATATGAAAAAGCCTCCCCCCACCAAATGCAAAGCGATTCACTAGTAGATTGCTTTGGTAGCATTTGCTTAAGCTCACAAAGCCCAAGACCCTATATAAAGGAGAAATCTTAGTAATACAAGTTTACCTAAAACATCAACAGATATAACTTCTGCAGTGGAACCAGCACGTACAGGCCGGTATTCTATCTGGAAATCATAAGCCGCCAGGAGCTCTGCCCATCGGGCCTGACGCTTATCCAGCTTCACTGTCTTCTTCGAATAGAAGTATTGCAAGCTTTCGTGGTCGCTCTGAACGCGGATCGTATGCGGCGCGCCTTCGAGGTAATGTCTCCATACTTTAAAACATTCCACGATGGCAAGCAACTCCTGATCGTGAACAGGGTAACGACTTTTTATCTCTGTAAGCTTCCTGGAGTAGAACGCAACTGGTTGCCAGTCGGAACGCCGGCGGGGCTCCTCAACCCCGTCAACAGGTTGTAGGAGGATGGCCGCGATAGCGAATCCCGAGGCGTCTGTAATCAATTTGATCCGTAATGCAGGGTCAAAGTGCCGCAGGTTCGGAGGGCCGCTGAACGCTGCTTTCAGTTCATCAAAAGCTTCTCGCGCCTCCTTGATAAGGATAAACGGTCCCGTCTTCCTTCCCTTCTGCATTCCTTTCAGCATATCAGACAGGGGTTTAGTGATCCGGGCGTACTGGTGCACGAAACGCCTAAAGTACCCCGTGAATCCCAGGAACACCTGAATATCGTGAAAAGATTCTAGCGCCGGCTATTCGCCGACGGTGCGCACACGTTCCGGGTCAACAGATTCGTTAGTAAGACCGTCCGTATGGAAGTAAATTTCACTCCTTCGAACTCAATCCCCTCATCTACGACCGGAGTAAAGACTCAGCATCGTCTCTCATCTCATCTCGAGGGAAACCATACTTTCACGGAAAATGGAAACTTTCTTGACCGGAGCAGAGTCCCCGAAGAAGTTCAAGTGGACAAAGGACATGTCTTTACTACCAGGGTTCTTAACGACGGCCTTGATACGAGTGTTGCCCACCCGGCTCAAAGTAACCTCGAGAATAGGGGACAGCTGAGAGCCAACCGCACATTCGGCGGTGAATGACAAAGCAAGAAGGGTCAGGAAGAAAGAGAAGAGTCTCATATTGGTTCGATTACCGACTAAAGACAACACGATCTCAAGATGTACCTTGGGGAAAATTAAGATACCGTTCTTGTTTATGTACACATCCATGGCTTTATAGCCATATAACTACATGTACTCTCAAGCATCTCTTTGGCCATAGAATACCATAACATGTTGATAATAATTATATTCCCTCAATCATGGCACTAAATAGCAAGAATTAACACACAAACTAAGTGGACGGTTTATCCAGACAACTAGAAAACGAAGGGTCCTGGCAATACAATTCTGCTCAAACTATTACCTCAAAGGGCATGCCTTAGATAGCGATTTATCCTCAAAACACAAGCATGGCTCTATCCATAATGCACATCACATACAGCTGTCATTACTAGCAGCCGAATGTCATGTGTTCTGTAATAGCGGCAATTGCAAACGCCGCTTTCAGCTGGCAGGGTTGCATCTGTTGGCTCATTGGCGATGGATGGAGAGGAAGAATCGGTGCTCGGGCTCCCACTAGATGCGGGGGAAAGAGCCGGAGGCATGGTGGCATCAGGAGGTGGCGTGGTCCCATCAGGCATATTGCTGTCTCTTGCGTCTGGCAAGTCGGTAGGCTCCCCCGCGACAGGGCCAGAAGAGTCACAGGCCCACTCATCTCCATCAGACACATCGGGCGCACTAGAAGGCGGGCTCTGTGTAGATGAAACAGGGACGTCAGTTGGTTCGCCATTCCCATCGGGTGGAGAGATGCCCGTGGGCAAACTATTGGCGGAACCATCGGGGATGTCTGGAGGCCCATCCTCAACAGCCTCAGGGGAGCTACTGCTGGACCCACCACCGGTGCTGGGTTCGCCTGGAGCCGTAATGACTGGAGAGTCTTTATGGTCACGGCAGTGGGCCTCCCCAATAGCTGCGAGGCAGATGTTGACAGGTATACTAATTAAACCACTGTCTCGCGGCTGCTGATCGCACTGAGCTTTGCCCAGTGCCGCGATGCAGGTATCCACAGGGATATTGATCAGCTTACCGGCCGAGCCTCCCGACGAGCTCGCCTCGGAGCACTTAGCCAACCCGACAGCCCCGATGCAGGTATGAACCGGTATGTTCACCAGTCCACCGGGGGTGCTTGGCTTCCCGCAAAGAGCGTTCCCCAGGATCTCTGCACAGACAGAAACCGGCACGGAGATAAGGGAATCAAGCGCAGGCAAAGCCTACGGAAAGCAAGTGTCAGCCATGCCGGTAGATAAGTCTGGGATTCTTGGACTTACAACTGCACTTCCAGCCATGCACACCGCGATGACGCCAATTGTCAAAACTTTCATTTCGGCATATAGTACCCTGTGGTGAACAACAGGGATTCGAAATGAAAAAAGGGGAGAAGGATGAAATACCTGTTCAAATATTGCAGATGATGGAGAATAATGGAATTGCCTTTCACAAAGGTTGTCTCGCGAATACGCTGGGGTTCACATGGTGCTTTTATATTCGGCTTATAAAAGCAGGTTCCGTTACCCCCTGTCATTATCTCTAGGCTGTTTAATCTGTGCTGATAATAAAGGGCGATCCAGCCACAAGTCATGAACTCTGTCGGCGTTTCAAACGCCGGCCAATCTAGCATAACGCAAAATTTAGATTGGTCTATAAATAACAGCTCTTGCTTATCTCCAGGACCCTCGTATTCTTGATTAGTACTGATATGTATCACTGCGACAGATACAAGACCACGTGCGCAGACAAGCAAGGGGGAAATAATGACAATGGAAAAGATTGAAAGTAAATATTATAGATAAAATTTATCATTTCCGATCGCCTTATATTTCTCGTAAGTGTGCCTTTCAGTTCCCCAAAATGTGTCCTGCATAGTGCTGAGTTCAAAACTTGATCCCCAGCGCTCTATCAGTGATCAGTGAGGCACTATCTGGATCGTTAGTGCAATCGTTGGGTACGGCTGTCTGTTCTAATTCTCTCACCATATGTCCCAACCGATCACCATTCCTGTGCCTTTCCCCGCTGACGCGGTCGGTTCCCCTACTAGAGGAGCAAGATGCAAAGTGTTCCAGGTTTCCCACCGCGCTACACTCCAAGTGTGATAATAGAGTTCAAGGGCCGAAAGCGTGAGGCGTACCTGTCCTGGTTTCAGGAAAAGTACGGAATACATGACCAAGGGGAATATTTTTCTTAGCGGAACCTGTCGGGTCAATCCTTTGTGCCGAGAACAGAGGGCCCCCGGAGCTTATACGGACTAAATCTAGAATACTGATAACCGTCGTGCTTGCCTGCCTCTGTTCCATGTCCATACAGAGCAGACACCCAGTCCTTCTGCTCTATAAGGTGTATTTCTTGAAGTAGGTTTTCCCCAAAGTGATCTTGTGGCCACCGCCATACCAGGTTCAATGTGAAAGTCTACTTTCGTAAAGCAGGCTCCAGTCTAGGCTCTGGTAACCAGCAAGTGTCTACGTACTTTGACTGTCCAGTAGTTCCCGCCCCTGCATGAATTGGCCAAGAAGGTGAAGATCTGTTTGCTTCTGCGAATGAGGGATGTTGGCAGGCTTGCTCAGATCTGCCCAATGAGAGCCTCGGCGGTGGCTATACAAATGCATACAAGTTTCAGTGTGAGGAACAGCAGTGCGTCTATGACTATACTGTATTCCCTCATCTAATGTAAAGAACTGTAACCAAGACTAGAAGGTTTCTTCAATTCCAAGCAGTCCAAGCAAACGTATCGTCACGCTTAGCTATGATATGCCTCACAGTAAGGCTTCGCGGTTGTTCTATCAACCGATAAGATTTCTAACCAGACAAAACACACAATACAGTATACATGCAGTCCCACCGGTCGCCTAGATAGAGCTCGATAATAGTACGAACCGTATACTAGATGTTCGCGGCAACCCATGTTAGGGATGATCGTTTTATTTTCCAGCTAGACGTTTCATTTCTCTTACTTCCATAGATGGGCTTCAATGATATCTCGGGAAGCTCGGAGAACCAGCGGCAAAGCGAACGTATCTCTCAGGCGAACACGACGCGGGGGCGGAATAACAATCGTGGCCTTCAGATCACTGTTGCTATGGATAGCGTTCCAAATATCATCTTGGTACCTTCTCTGCGATTAGCCAGCGAAACAAGAGATTGTACATAATAAACTTACTGCCACCTAATCAAGACCAACTTCGTATGCACGGAGCGATAGGCCAGGCAGGTTCTATAAGATTGATATCCGTATAGCGCATCCCGTCTAGTGTCGGTGGCTACCGTGCCACGCCTTAAAGCAAGCTGTATGGCCGTTCTGGGTGAGCCCTGGATGGCTTCGGATAGGTAAAGCATAGTAGCATCGTCTGCGGGACGGAAAGATGCTCTTCGTTTCCCCGACCTTGAATGAATTCTACACAAACTGCTCCTCACGGCAGTACTATGAGACATGCCAAGGGCGCTCCCAGAACGAGTCGCTTCCCCCCAGTCAGGGCCAGGCAGGATTAATGGTCGCACGTAACCCACTGGCCGGATTGGGGGACTTGGGCTGTTCAACGGGTAGTCACTAGGGTAGCACTGCTCTAAGGCACCCGTTCCTGGTCTGAACTGCGGTTGGTGGGAGGTGGAATGATGGTTGCCCTCGTTGTAATTTAGTAAAATGGCGATGTTAATTAACCGCACAGAAGACATGAATAACATCTGTAGTATCGTTATCATGAAACATCACTGACTGTGATTGAATTAAAAATGGGGAAGGGACTGGCAAAATCGGATATCTTTTCGTAATTTATATACTGGCGTGAGGGGCTGCATAACTGTGCTCTACCACAAGCTTGGATACAACCAAACCCAGTTTATAACGACTGATAAGGAACCAGTTAGTGCCAATCTAAACATGCGGAAGTCTTGATAGCTACCTACATTTAGTATGACTGAAGCTCACGGAGAAATTCTACTTTACCCTTCATAATAATATACCAGAACTGTGATCCAGATTGGTTGAGTAATGTGTACTTGATATGAAATTATATAGCCACAAATCTAAAACTATAGTAGTTTATACAATCTGCAAGACGGTCATTGACAACATATAAATAGGGTAAATGATGGCAATTCTGGTTGGCGTAACACAGTTACAAACTTCGCAGTCCTACAGGAAGCTCCAGTGCACCGGCACTGGGCCTCAATTTGCATATGACGAGCCAACTAAAGCGTACCTCGTAGCGGCGGAACTGTGCAGAGACCTCGAGGATGGTGGTAGAGGAGAAATCCCTCGCAAATCGGCGGCCAACGCTGGAACGCCAGCCAATGAACCCAAGTCTCGGCTTGATGGCATACTTTTCGGGCCCTCGGTGGGCTTTCAGCAGGCTCTGTGCGGGCTCACTTCACATGCATAAATAAGAGTGTATAGAAGTGACTTCCTTATCTTTATTCTACCTGTTTAATTATTTCTAGTTTATACAGTTAACCAGTCACTATGTTCGCAAAGATTGTAAGTACTGGATTCTTTTATGTCAATCTATATTTGAACAATCCACTGTGCCCCAAATATTTGATATCTTATGCTCATCTTTTCATGTGTGGATGAGTTATATGGTCTTTATTCTGATGACATTTCACAACTAGTGACAGAGGCATCATTTAGCCAGCGATCTCTTCCTCGCTTCTGGACCTTGACTCCACGCGGCCACGTATCATTCCTTCTTATCGTCAACGTATTGACACCGATCGCAATAAGAGCAGGATCCTTTACCCCAACAGGAACAAGAATGAGTTTATTAAGTGGTGCCTATAAACAGAATCCGGTAGTAAAAATATGATAAGCAAATGAATTGGGCCGGGAATATACATATCAAGATGCTTAGGATCATTCTAACCCAGTGGCCCATTTCTATTCCGAGCAGCCAAAGGTTCTTTGTCGGAGATGTGGAAAGCTTCTCGATCACCCTTCCTATATATCAAATGCGACCAAGTCTATGAATCGACGTTGGACATCCGAAGACTGTCGAAGAAACATGACTTCAGGTTCTAAACAAGCCAGTCTTAAACATCCAATACTCAATCAGTTAAGTAGATCTCATGTTACTATAATTATATTCTACTGTAGCCAAGTCTTATGATATTAGACCAATAGCCAGGCAGTTACGGAGCCTTTCAGTGAGGAACGCTGGGAGCGAGAAATTGTTACAACCGTTGCTGTTTTACAAGTTCCTTTCCCAGTTATCGAGCAACTCCAGCTCTAAAGGCTGACCCGTCTACCTGTAAAAGAATCGCAGTTGTCTATCAAATTCCCTTCGACAACAAGAGTACAGAGTTGGTTCCGGAATATTTTCAAAGAAGAACATCAAGCCATATTTTAGAATCTTCCTCCCATGAGCAAGATCTCTCTTGCCCTAAACTCTTCGACATCTACGTCCCAACAGGCCTTCATGGCTGTTACTGGATATTTTAGTGATCGAGAATGCAACTGGCGCGAAGCCCTATTAGCCTTCGAACCTCTTCATGGCACACAGTCAGGTGAATCTTAGCAGTGTTCCCCTTGGGATTCTCCATCAATATGGAGTTGTTGATCGAGTATTAGCTGTTCAACCGATAATGCTTCAAATAACAATACCTTAATAGAGAGGATTCATGAATCAATCAGATCCCTGGAGGTGAACAACCGTGTTCCAATTATTCGGGCCCTGTTTAGCCCATGTGATTCAATTAAGTCTACAAGAATTACTGGGGCATGTCAAACCTGAGCCAAAAAATGATGTTGCATTAAGGGAATTGTCTTCTACTCAAATACAATCACTTGGTGTCAATAATAGGGGAAAAGGAAATCGAGAATACGTTAGTAAAGTGCGAGGGAGATTCATCATAGAATTTGCTGATGCTTACTATTTTACAGATTCGTGGCCTAGCAGTTTTCTTAATACTAGCCCCCAAAGCCGTGAAAGCTTTCGACATCTTCAGAGAGAAGAGTCAACAATACTTCGTATTCAGAATGTCCGTACACGTTAGGATTCGACCTTGCTACGGCCTGCTACGCATTTACGATCAGTGTTTGGGAGATTCTGTTCTGAATACAACGGCACCCATCAATTTCAGATTGACAATGAAGAATGGCGGCAGATTGACTACCTTCTTTACTTGACCTAGCCGTTCTTTCGATTTACTACCATGTTTTCCAAAACTAACAATAGCACTGTTTACTCTGTATTCAATATCTATAATACACTCTTTGTCCATTTTGAAAAGTCAATCATGTAACTCAGGCGAGAAAATGTCTCATGGAAACAGTCAATGCTAACTGCCCTTGAAGTAAGTCAAAGTAAGCTTTTGCTTTATTACAATAGGACTGGGCAGATGGATGGAAGTTACTATGCAATTGCCACCATTCTTGCGCCAACACGAAGCTTCAGCTTCCTCCAGCAGCGAGTGGGCAGATATTTCACCCGACTGGCATAAGGTTTATCGGCATACCCCTCAGGAACGCCTTGTGCCATATATGTAGATGAATGAAGAATACTAGTTCCTTAATCAAAGGTAAAATTCTTGAATTCTCAATGATTCTATAGACAAAGGAAGGCCTTTTATACTGGCCTAAATCACGTGGTTGCAGACAAAGAGCCTTTGTTATAACAAAGAACCTTTAGGCAACTACAATATATATAGCGACTCTCAGGTAGCCCGTCATCTTCTGCTAGTCGTTCTCTATAGAACATAATTCAGAGCTCCCTTTTATTACGCAGGATGTCTCCGAGGCAATGACTCCTGCTAAGGTGGGCGAACCTACTAGGTATTTGGGAAGTGGTATGTACATTATGTATAAATACATAGTATATACTGATTAAGAATACCTAAGGGACTCGTCTGATACACCGAATCCCTTATATTCTGGTAGGACCATGGCCATGAGTTTCTTATCCTTGCAAGGTTGTGCGGGATATCCTTCCTATCCCAGTAGCTGGTGCCAGACTCGAGCGGCTTTTCAACTCTGCAAGGGACATCTACCGGACTATAGTCACTAAAGTCCACAACAGTCTGGGGCCTATGATCTCCAAATGTGCAACTGGCTTTAATCTAGATGAGCAAGAGCCTGCCCTAGTGAATCGATTCTTATTAGAGGAAGAAAAGCAGACAGCAGATGAAGGCTATGCAGCGCAGGATAGTCAAGAAGCCCAACGTGAGATCAGTGGCACTGGGGAGGATTATTTACAAATACTCAATACACTGCAGATAAGCAAGTCTGTTGAAGCGGCGAGTCCATCACCTATTGCGCAGCGAAGAGTTATAAATGGTGATTCGGAATCTGAGGGTCAAGAATTTTCAGAAGATAATAATGAGCTGTATCTTCCTTCTATTCCAATCCAGCTCACTACTATTGGGAGTAGTAACTCTGGGCTTTGTACGTCATGAAGGATTTTTACCCTTCAACGCGACTAAGAGATAATGACTTTTTGCTAATTTATACTATAAACATAGAATAAATAATAAATAATGAAACATTCTGATAAATCTTCTTCATTCTAACACTGTATGCCAGATACATGCAAAAAGCAACTGATTTTACATATCTTGAAAAATGCGCCATGTGATGCGAACTGTTATTTTTGCTTTTAAGGGAGCCCGCGGGCCGCGCACGGGTCTGCAGAGGTCTATATTAGGCACAGAATGAATTGCAACTTAATGACTCAGGGAGGTTTTTGTATATCCTTAGATATAGTTCTTGACATCGCCCGACCACATTGTTATATAGTCCAGACTTTACCTACTATATCGCACCTTGTGGTATGGATGTACCTTGGATCAAAAAATAAAATTCATGTCGAGACGGTTGACTTGCTTGATATATAACAGTATAATAATAGAAAGAGACTGTCTCTCGTTTCAGGACATGGCTGGACTCTCACGGAGCTTGTGGTCGAAGATCGTACTTGGTCCATACCATAGCAGAATGTAGATGAGAGCAACACGCGCCACACTTCAGTTGGACCACACAGCCTGACCGATATAGGGATTATTTCAGATTAACAGGACTTCAAGTTGTCGTAAGGATAGCATGTCAACGTTAGAGCATTGTCAAAGTAGCTTAGACATACTTGAAACGCTTAGAGGGAGCGACTGTGGACTGCATATGACCAGGAAGTGGTAGGACCTTGTCCTGAATCCATTTGGGAACTGGGTTATGGTAGTCCAGTTGTGGGTGCTGATGTTTTATTTTCGTTGACTCTGTTGGGGTAGGGTGTACTGGCCGAGTTTCAGTGGAGGAAGCGGATAGGGAAAGACCTAGTGCCTGACTCCCAGCGTTTGTTTGAGGAAAGGGACCAAGGGAAGTATGACTGGCTGTAGAGATATACTTTAAATATACGGGAGAACGAGGATCTAATAGCCAGGTTAACTTTATATTTCAGAGTTGTAGTAGGCCTCATACCTATATTGTTCATCAAAAATGCCTCTTCCAACGCGCGGATACTGACAATTTCTAGGATAACTTTGAAATCGTCTGTTTTAATCCGGGCTCGCGAAAATTGTAAGGCATTTACTAGATGGCCAACTCTAACTCCGTGTGTGTATAGACCACAGAGGATGTGGAGGGTTACCTCAATGACCTCTGGAAGAGGTTAGCGATGAGTGTGTCTAAAATATAGACGTGGTTCACCTTGTTTTTCGAGCCAACAGGGCCGCTCATGGCGAATGCAAGAAGGCCACCACTTAGGCTTGCTCCTATCACCATTGCAATACGCATGACTTGTTTCCTTGTCCGGATCAAGATATCGGATGAAAGCGCGTAGGATCAGAACACACACGGTTTTATCTAGTTGATTAAGGCCTGCTATGTAGTAACAGCGATTCTGTTCTGTCTCGTATACACTAGACACTGGTGTGCTGGAGACAACTTCTTGTGTTGGACCATAAAGCGGGACCCAAGGAGTATTCAGTAGTAGTGTTGTGACAGGGGTTTCTTCATCTGCGATATATATTAATAACCAAAAAATGTCCTTGGCGTTTTTGACGAATATACCAATTGTCCCATTCTCAAACTTTTCTTCCAACATCCTCAGTGAAAAAAGCTGATATAAGATATCTTTTTGACGTGACGATAAGTGACGGAAGTACTGTTCTGTGATTTGGTTTAGGTTTGGAAATCTCCTCTTCTGTAGTAAGATTTCAACCCCAAAGGCTATCGCGTCTTGGACCGCTTAATATATCTCAAACTTGGTGAAGGCGATCTCAGAGAGCTTACCTTCAGGACGAAGTGATCCAATCTCTCGACCCTTGACTGTCGGCATATACCCAGATGATAGACACCATGCCTCTAACAGCTTCTGGAGAGTTTTCCCGACAAGTTTTTTCAGTCCCGTTCTGTAGATATCTTGAACATAGTATGCGTTCCCTATTGAAGGTTTATGGTTCCTGACTAAACGAGAATCAGTCATGTTTGAAGATTTGGCCTTTAATTTCCGCGAGGGCAATGATAACAAAGTGTATTAGTTCGGTGGACAATAGTAACATGTGCTAGTGATATAGAGTGTTTTCAGACGGTCCACCCAAAGTTGAAATCAAAAAGCAAAGTATGGAATATGCTAAGGTGCACTAGCAGAAGATCTGTCGATATGACTAGGCTACTCTTTAAATACATTGAAATCGTGAGGGGTACGTATTTATTACAAACTCCGGCCTTGGATGGTATTTTGCACATTATACCTACAACACAAACCCTTCAGTCAAGCCAAGACAATATTTTTTGATCATGCAAATATTATACCAGAGTAACTAGAAAAGGCTGTAGTCCCTAGCTTCGCTACAGACTATATAACTAATAATATTATATTTAGTATCGTCATGTACTACAGCTCTCTTTCCCTGCAGCCTTATGCTAGAATTTTACAAGTGCTCAGAATGGCGTGACAGAAACCATTGTACCGCCAATGTGTTAGTATCCTGGCACGGTGGCAAAACTAGAACACGAGTTATTGTACTCGATAATCACATAATGGTATTATCTTAAGTTGTTGAAGCCAGCTATCACGGACGTTACCCCTAGCAACAGCTTACAAATATATACCAGATGGCTAATGATCGAACATGTAAGTGGCTAGGGTAAACTCGGTCCTAAGGGATATTCGAAACAGTTCTTTTGGATCACAGACTACCCAAAACAAGCACTTATTGTAGCTCCCCGAGTCTTTTACGTCCCGAGTATCTTCGTGGTCAGCTTGGCTTTTCCCACAGGTTCAAGGAAACGGTGCTGTAGGGCGGTGAAGGTCCCTTAGCGGAGTTAATGGCAAAGTATTATTTGTAGCCCTTCTGGCTTGCCAATATTTGCGCAACTAGGCCGGGTATTGCAGGCCTTTTTCTTGGATCTTAGCCCAGCAGTTCTAGGCAAGGGAACATGTGGAGCATTCCACAGTTTTGCAATGGAGATATTTGGTCCGTCAGCGGGGGGTGGGGGTTATTGGTAAGCTTATGGTCTTTGGGACAGTTGTCTTACGCAGGGTATTTAATTGAGTGAAACCGAGAGAAGCACGAAGTGCAGGCAAGAACGCATGACATGATCAAGTGTAATATATAACAGAAACAAGAAGATACTTTTTTGTCAAGTACAATACCTAACATGTAAATACTCCTCTCATGTCCCCGCTGGCAACACCACTAAATATGCAAGTTAAGGCAGGTATTCCTAAATGTGAAACAGAGGAGCTGTGTCTAGAACAAAGGCCAACTATTAGAGAATAAGATTCTACGGGGATATTCCCGGTTGTTTGGAGGGTTATCAGCTATAGATTCGCCAACTTACTAGTAACCTTAAGATTGGAGCGTGCTAAGCAGCAAAGGAAATAATCTGATAATACAAAAAGCACCTCCCTTCTAAATCTAATGAACTGGACCTTCATATACTAGACTCAAGCTGCCGGCGCAGCTTGCGTGGAATTCTACAAGCCTAATAGGACCCTGAAACCCACCAAGAGCCA